>JAVDPK010002459.1:299330-321126 GCA_034780415.1 Cichlasoma orientale
TAGCAGCTTGTTGAAAATGGACCAAATGCAAATGTAATTAATTTAATTTATAATCAATTGCAGTGTAAACCTTACCTATTTTAATACAATGAAAGTATGGAACTTATTTTTAGCAGAGCCCTCTTCTTTACATATCTTTAATTCACACAAGTCACTAATAATAAATACAACCAAAGAACCCCGGACATGAAGTAATGCACTGAACAGCAGCAGGTTGCACGGGCTGTGCCCAGAATCACTCATTATCTCCACAGCACATGAAGGGCACTCACCAGTTTACTCAAAAGTGAGTTGCGTCTTTTTTTTTTCTTTTTTTTTTGAATTTATAGCACGTACATTTCACAATCAAAAAAATGGGGAAGTGTAGATACATGTCTATGTCTATTTCAGACACAGCTGAGGACTTTTTTTTGGCAGATATTTGCATTTTGTTATAACAGAGAAGCACACGTGTAACAAACTATAGCCTATTAACAGCACCTCATTTGTATTAAATGTATTGGGGGTTTCACTGCAGCCCACATTAACACAAAGGTATATTGAATTACATCTACCTGGCTTGCTAGCAACAGACTACAGCTTTCCTCTTAATTCAGTGAAATCTGTAACTATTAATGTATGTGCACATAATGTATACTTGATTGTGACACAGTGAATCAAACCTAGTTTCTTGTAACAATGGGATTTTCACTTGTTTTAACATTCGCACCGTGAGATTTCTTCACCCACTTTGCAAAATATGTTGCAGTATTCTAAAGTTATGCCTTTCTGCACACGCAAAAGCACAGCTGGATCACTGGAGTGAGACCACGGTGTTAATAACCAGTGAAACACAAACAAATGCATTGAAATGCAACACCCAGCCTTTTGCACATGCAGTCCTGTGTGTGCAAAAGGCTATATACAGTAACAACGATGATGTCATATAAACCAAAGAGTATGCATCTTTGCAACATCAGTGTGTCATGTTCTCACTGATTGTTGTCACGCTCTCACTGATTGTTGGGTGTAATGCTTTAAAAATAAAAGGACTATTAAGTCAGTAGCAATGGAAATTTTATTTATATAGCACATTCCATTACACATAAACTCAATGTGCTTAACACAGAAATAAAAAAATAATAATTAAAAACCTGAAAAAAAAAACACAGGAAAAGAGGCAAGCTGCAAAGGGATGCTAAACTTAAAGCATGGACATCTGATTTTATGACCTATACTAGAGCTCAAGTGGGACATGATGGGATGCTGCCACGTCCAAAATTCAGATAGTCGTTTTCAGATACACCCCCCACCCACCTGCTAAATTAACTTAACTTAGACCCCAGTCATTAAGAGAACTCTCTTTGCTCGATTCTGGGCAAACCTTTAAAGTTGTTCTACACGAGTTCAGTATTTTGGTGTTGATGGTATCTCCATTGTTATCTATGACAGTCTATCTGTCTAGTCCATAAATCCTCCATGTGGCTCCCTCCTTGCCTATCTAACTTTCCCTCCTTTGCTGACTGACTTGATAGAAAAAGGCAGCCCCTCCCAGACAAACCTCTCAAGAACCTTGTAAACTGGCCTCCCCGATTCTTTGGCCATGTTAGTCATCCATAAAGCTGGATAGCTACTGATAAACGCTGCTGTGCTTAAACAGGAGCTGCTTATCTGATTGGCAGTCACTCTGTCTGCCAGGCTGTCACTTACACACATGACATTAAACACTGGAAACGCTAACATTGCTCTTAGTCTCTTTCCTTATGCTACAAAGTAAATTGTCTTCTATTGAATGACACTGAGAGACTTTTGTGAACATCATTTCCAAAGGTAAATTGCACGTTTTGGCACGAGTGCTGAGAATATGTCTCTCCAGCACCACAACACCAAAACCTGAACACTGATGCAAGCTCATTTCAGACTGTTTTAAAAGAAGCACAGTTGGCTATAACTAGTTATGCTTGTGAGAAAAATGCCAGTTTCAAAGAACTCTATCTACTGGTGTTTTTGGCTGTGGTCAAACGATGATTTTGATTTTGCTAAAAATGGATATCTTCTTCCCCACGCTCTCATTTCCACAAAGAATTTCATATCTCTTTAGCTCTGCTGCCAAGTGCTGACTTTAGACTTCCCCCTCAGTGCAGCCTCTTACGTGAATGTTTCTGTGATAAGCAGGATAAAACAACACAGCAAAGATAAACTGAATGACTCAAATTTATCTGCAGGGGTTATCTGTACGTGAATACAATGAAAAAAATTGTTTTCAAAATACAAGGTTACGCTGTAGGACAAAGCCACTGGACAGCTTACTACATGGATAAGCTCACAAATGAATGTTTTTTTCATCGGTGAAGAGATAAAACATTGGCTAAACATATTTGTCCCATGAGAACGCACACTAAATATTAGGTTTTGCTTCTTACTCTTCAGGGGTTCAAGTGATTCAGGGGGATTTTTAAGCTTGAGTTCCTGCCATATGTTTTATTCTTGCACTCAGACAATACAGTCAGAGTTTTTATTTGGAGCAATTTCCATATGCTTTCTCATCAACTACTATTCAAGCTGGATCCTTATTATAACCAAAAGCAATCTAAGAAGACTGCATTACAGGCCTCCTAAGCAAATAAAATCATACAGTAAATCAACTGTTTAACAATTACATGCAGTTCAGTTGGATGATGTTGTATGTATGCTGTTTAGTGCTGTTTGGTTCATTTTGGCTAAACCATCCTGTGTGCATTTTGTCTTCAGAGGCAGAGTGGAGGTGTGGCAGTGGGGCCACAGACCCAGCACCCAGGTGTGGTTCACCCTCATCAGCAGTATTACCCATCACAGCCCCTCCACCCTCACGATATACCCCTGCAGGAGGTTCCGGACGGACGTGAAATGTGTCCTACAGGTAAGAAATTGTCGGTCTGACAGTTGACCAGGACCCCTAATTTAACAATAATTGAAATGTAATGATATTTTATTTTACAATTAAAATGTTTTGCTGTTCCTAATAGATCCTTAGTTGCTTGATGGTTAGTATGACACTGCAAGGCATCGAACTGTAATCTGCAAGAAAATACAAAAAAAAAAAAGTGCCTTCTTTTTAATTCTTATTGTAAATGATTTTGCACTACAACAAAAAAGAGAAGCCAACAGACTTTTTTATTGCATGAAATGATTAATGTCTGTTATTTTGACACACCCTAAATCTTGCTCATTTAGTTGTTATAACACACACAATAAAGCCATTTTGACGCATGCACTGCAGCCATGAACCTGACACGGCTGCACGTCAAACCCCGACGTCCATTTTCAGTCGGATCGGCCGTTAAACAGTCTTTGACTTGTCAGCTCCCTGGCGCACGTTCTTTTGAGCAGAATAGCGCAGGTAATTGTCCGGAAAATTCACAGCAAGTGAGTGGGCATCATGTGCCTTGCCTCCTGCATGCTCTACCCAGGAGGCGTCGATGCCTAAACAAGCCAGAGCATTTACAGATATGAGTTATGTGAAAAAGTCCCACTCAAAGGGAAGGTTAGGACAAAGTACCAACCTGATTGCCCTGTTCATGTGGGACAGGGGCTTACTTTATCTTTTTATCTTCCCTAACCCCCATCCTAACCTTAAACCAAGTCTTAAAAAGTAAAATGTAATGAATCACACTGTGAACATGCTTTGCTCCTAATAATAGAGATGAGTCTCCAAAGTGGAGCAGATTTATGTCCCCACAACATCAGTACTACACACATTTAAGTCTACGTCCACGCGCGCGTGCAGAGCCTCAACTTGGCCTGTTGTTCTGCATCTGCTGCACGGGGGATGTTGGTGATGCTGACCCTGAGGGCAATGCCTTTACCAGATACCCTCATACACCCCCTCCTTTTCTTTCTATGTCTTCCTCCCACTCTGTTTCTGGGGGCAAATGCTCTCCATTTTTCTTCTAACAGTCCTCTCTTTCTAGTTTTTCTTTCATTGTTTTTCAGATTAGTTTTATTTTAAACTGGAACATTCCTTCCAGTGCATTTGCCTGTGTTTGACTCTGGCCTCTCATAGTCCTCAAAAGTGATTGATGCTGCTGGACTGGGACACACGCCACGGGAGTAGGATAGGGGTGCTGGGGGGCACAGGCTTTCTTCCGTCACCTCCCTGAGCTGGATGCAGGGGGCAAGACAGGGGGCCAAAGGGCGGCCATCTTTTTCCCAAGCCTCTGGTTTGGTCTCTGGAGAGGTGGAGGGGGGCTAAGTGTTCATGTGTGTGTGTGTGTATGCGCTTGCATACGCCAGTATGAGAGGGAGTCAGGATTTGATGGGATTTGCTGATGTTTGTTGCCAGAGACACACTCTTTTGGAGCACTCACTTCATTCCTCCCAGCGCTAAACCGTTGACATAAACATTGCTAAGTGGAAAAAAATGACCGAGTGCTGACCTTTTTTTTTTTTCTTTTCTTTCTTTCTTTTCTCGTGCTCGTCTCCTAAATCCATGGAGACCGCAGGTCTCAGAGCATTTTGAGCCACCTGGAGATGTGGTTAGAGTCATTTAGCTCTTAAAAGTAGTGTCATGTAGATGTGCTTTGGTTTCTGAGCTACCACCATACGCTGTTATGAGTTGCAGTTAACCTCAAAAGCTGCTTAATAACCTCTGACACAGTCTCCACACCCTGAGCCGTTGCCTTGACTCATTTCTCACAAACTGAAAAAAAAGAAGCTCCTCTTAAAATTGCACATTTGCAATTTTAGAATATCCGCACACAATTTGTATGCACTGAGAAATACAAGTTTATACAACTTAAAGTTTCTCATGCTGTGTGAGTTCTTTGGCACTTTGGAGATTTCTCATATTTTAATGCATATTAGTTCTTTTTCAAACCACTGAGGTCGTGCCAGTTTAAAATTATTACCCTTTTTTAATTATTTTTTCACTTCTGTAAGGCCCCTCTTTATGTATATTCATGAACCTAAATATGTGTCCAAATATCGCATAAGCACAATAAATGCAAATGCAAACACAAAAAAAATGTCTTGGATATTTGGGATGAAATATTTTATGTCTCTTTTAAGATGGGCAGTGCCTGATTTTACACCCGTAAGTCACTTTTTCCCCATTGTGAATGGATCGGGTGTGTTTAAAAAGAAATGTGTTACTGTGAGAAAGAAAGCGCACAGAGCAGATGTGAGGCAGGGATTTTGGACGTTACATGCTTGGCCCAGAGCCTAATGTCACACACACTGCTTCCTGACAACAGCCATGCCATGGCGATGTTTACACTAACCCAGCTCTATATACTCTCCAACGCTTCTGCCAAAGGATCTGCTGTAAACGCCCATTGAGAAAATTCACTATACGTGTGCGTGAAACATAAAACAGAGTGAGTGTGGATTTCTGCACAATCTCACTATAATCCAGGCGCAGATATCACACGCAGGCAAACACACTCCAGCAACATCCTGCAGTGATACACACTCGCATATTCATTCATTAAATTCACACCCTGCACTTTTGTGTGTATTGTATTACAGCATCCTTCCATTCAGTGAGGCAGGCACACACACACACACACACACACTTACACACACACACACACTCACTCCCAGGCTCTCTTGAGTTCACTGTACATTTAAACATGCACTCCCATTTAGTACATGCAGACACAGCTGTGATCTGGCACTCAGAGACCATTGGCCTGTGTTTTATTTGATGCGATTTGACAGCTGGACAGTTGGAAGAGGAGGGGAATGGGGTGGAAAGCAAGAGAGAGTGGGTGGAATATAGTTTTAGGAGAGAATATGGATAGGGAAAAGGATAAGTCACAGAAGTGGGACTGCAATGGTGGGAGGAGAAGAGATGAGGGGAGGAGGATCTAAGACGTGGGGCCTTGAGTGTTTGTGGGGGGGGGGGGTCGCCTCTGATGAGGGGCACGTCCTCACGGGCGAAGGCCCATTTTTTATTTTCTAAAAGTAAACAGGCAGCCTGCGGGGGTCTGGGGGGTTATGGGAAAGGAGGAAACAGTGATACTAATCAGGCCGGCGCACACTTCCCCCTCTAACAATAAAACAAAACAAGAGTGGAAACACGGAAAAGCTGCAGACAACTGTGAGGGAATGGGCTACACAACTGTGTATATTTGAACTTCAGGGCACGGTGATGGTGCTACAGCAAGAGGTGTAAGTCAATAAAAATAGTGAGGGGTTCGTCTGCTTCTGCTACACCATACATTCGCAGGTTTTATTTTTAGATCTCTGAACTATTTGAATGAGTTTCCACATTAGGCTTCTGAGAAGTGGTTTACAGCAGAGTCACGCCAGAATTTCTCTCCCATAATTCAAAGTTCTGCTTTGGTGAACTGAAATCTTGAAATAATTTTTGCTGCTTTTCCTTTTTTTTTTTTTTTTTGGCGCTGCTTTTCCTTTGATCAGCCATTTCCTTGAATGCTTTTGTAAATATTCCTTGACATCTTCAGAAATGCTTTTTTTTTTTTGCCTCACTCACAGCTTTTGGCATTGTACCCTGATTGAAAAATGATCCATTTCTTTCCTGTTGGCGTTTAATTGTATGTATTTATTTATTTTTTGGGGGGAAATGTTCTGCTTTTAAGTATCAGCCATATTTAAACTTCCCTTTCCCAGAGTTTTACGGGCTGTATTTCGAGGAAGTGTTCGTGCGGTAAGTTCCTCTTGATAGTGCAGTGACTAATTACAAACCACTTCAGTTGGAGAACATGCAGTTCTGAAAGACATGCAATCACTGATGGGTGATGATGCAACAGATGCCAGCTCACCAGGAAAGGTGGTGCTTTAATGAATCCTGTGACAGACCTCCCATTGTTTTAACGTTTATGTCGTAAGCAATATTCATGGCTTTTAACAACAATGAGTGCACTTTACCAGTAGTGGTAAAAGTGAATTCCCCCTGACTGTGTCCCATAATTTGCGTTTGCTGTTGGATCAAGTCCATTTTGTACTAGTTAATGGTCAGTTGTTAGCGTTTGTATTTCAATATAAGCAGGATTCATGTAATAATTAACAACAACAAAAGGATCCAACAGCTGCATGTTTCTTAACTGAGTGGCCCATACCTTAGCGTGTTGCTTTTTCCTATATTACAAAACCTTCATTTATCATATGAAAAATATATCAACACTGATGTATGGTCCCTTTAGCTGCGAGGACTAGCAGACTGTGAGACTGTGCTAATAACAGAGGAGGGAGGGAGAGAGGAAGGCAAGACAAGTAAAGGGAGGTCTGGGAGGCAAAGAGACTCGGAGGGGGGTGGGGATAATTGAATTATCTGCACAATGGAGTGATGGGGGGCACGTGGTGCCGCTAATGGAGGAAGAGATGTCCTTTTTAGCGGAGCTAATTGTTCAGAAAAGAGCTGAGCCTTTGTTCAGGGAGGCTCTGCTACTTTCCCAGTGCACTTACATCCATGCAATTTAGTGGAGCGTACACACACACACACAAACACACGCGCGCGCACACACACACACACACACACACGCACGCACAAACACATGCTCTCACAAGGGATTTTGGAATGTGAGGCATAAGAAAGAGATGTACATGAGCACAGTAGACATCTATGAGCAGACACAGACTCACACAGGGACACAGCACTCCTGTCCCAACTAACCCTCTGATCTCAGCAGGAGTGCATCCAGCCTGTGGCACCTTCAGACAGAATCCACCACAGATAGAGCTGGGACTGAGCTGTTAGACAGAAGCCACAAGGACCCCACTGTTTTACTGTTTGACTGTCTACTCTGTGTGCGCGTGCATGTGCATGTGCGCGTGTGTGTGTGTGTGTGTGTGCGCGCGTGTGTGCGTGCGCGTCCCATCTGTGTGCGCTTGAGTGCCTGTAAATAAGTGACTGATTGATTACATGCTAAATGGTGTCTATTCACACAGCATACCATACCCCTCAGATCATAGGCATTCTCTGGGACGTTTTGATTTTATCTCGGTCATCTTTTAAGACTTCACGTTTGTAAACGTGAAAGAATGTATTATGGTGAACTCGAAAGCCGTAGAGTATCCAAGACTCCTGCAACTACTGCGAGGGCGCCGTCATCAAAGACAAATATCACTTGACAGCTGTATGGATTGCTCTAAATCAAATAACCTTTCAGTTAACTCTGTGAAAAGTAGCAGGTGCAACGGTTACATCTAAGGATTATAGACAGGCAGAAAGCACAGATGTGCCAGTAAGAGACTGACAGCAAGCGGCAACGAGGAGAGAGAAAGCTGCTTCTGCTGGGGGATGCTATACAGCAGCACAAATGAGTGAAGGCAGCTAACTGTCAAAACCATGGAAACAGCATTTGCCAGGTGAAGAAAGGAGACACTGAAACCAAAACTTGTTTGATCTAGGACATGTGTCCTCGGGGGGGTACTGTACATGGTTGTTTGGTGTCTCTCTCCAAGAAGAAAATTACACTATTGTTTTAGCAACTGTTTGTGGAACCCATATTGCGCAAAACCATGATAAGAAATTGATTGTTTAGCATTTAACCTTTTTTTTTATGCATAATATGTTCCTCATGTCAGAGTGCTGTTTGCCTTGAGGGTCATTGTACCCCAGACTATCTGAGGGAATGGTCACTGCTCTGAGGAACAGTTCAGAAACATACGGACATAAAATAATAGAAATATATTCCGATGTGTAGCAGAGCCAAGAATTTAAAGAACCGATGCTTCTGTGATCACTTTTTACCAGCTGGAATTTTTAAGATTTTAGTTTAATAATCCTTTTTTTTTTTTGACCAGAGCAACATTTCAGTGTGAACAGACCACTTAAATCAATCAAAAAATATTAACACAATACATAAACAAGTAAAGATGGATGGAAACTAAATAAAAATTATCCAGACATTAGTCAGCAACACCATTACACTCTAAATGGCTGCCCTTAGGCACAAAAGAACCCAGGCTGTCCTTTTAAGACCAGATGAGAGGGAGTTCATTAACAGAAAACAAAGAGGTTCAGTCAGAGCGTTTGAGAGACCGACGTGCTGACTGGAGAGCTACTGTTTCTACTTCCATTCTTCTCCTCCAACCCCCCCCCCCCCCCCCCCAGTGAGGCAGCTCTTCTCACCGCAGAACCCGCCAGCACTCCTCCCAGATGAGGCTCCTATCAGGGCAATGAAACCTGATCCAGGGCTGCTAATGGAGTCGGTGAAGTACCACCAGTTTAAAAATCCATGTGTGATCAATATCCCTGGCTCCCCAACCTCCTCCCAGATCGTTCCATTTAGACGTACAAGTGTACAGGACATGCAGATGCATCGTATGGATGCCCGTCATAGGTTGTGCCATTGATTCATTCTAATTAGGTTTCTTATGATGGGGATGGGTTTTGGACTATGGAAAAAGGGCCAGTGCTTTAAAGAAAACTGTTTACACTTCAGTTTCTTGCAAAATCTGGTGAAAAATTAATAGCATTATAATCTGTTATTACCGCTTCTGTTGCCATGGGAGGTGTTCTTTGACGACAGGTGCTTATGAAGAGTGGAGTCCTACTGTGGCAAAAAGCCCAGTCTTTCTTTTGTCTTTATTCTTTTTCAGCAGCAGAACAAATTCATGATTCAATTTCCAGTAAGGCATGGTCATTTTTCCTGATTATTGGCAGATAAAAAAAAAAAGAAAAGCAAGCACAAACACACAACAAGAAAAGGCAGTTTGTGTTTTCCCAACTAGATTTTCATTAATGGTCTTGGTGACCCACTTTGATTTAAATATCCATGCAACTAAACCTCGCACTAGTTATGCAAGTTATTTGTATCGATAGATTTATTTTGAATAAAGGTTAATACCGCAACTCTTTGTAAAGATGGACGCTGTTATGACTATGCTGCAGCAGCATAGGGAACATAGACATGGCTGGATTTTATTGATCTCTGCAACCTGAACAGGAAATACTCTGAGGTGTTTATGAGGGTGAGTTACAAGTTACGAGGATGCCTAGAATATAGGACAGAGACAGTCTAGGTTATTTTAGCTCTTAGCAACTTTTTTTTTTTAAGAGATACAGCTGATCTTTTTTTTTTTTGGGGGGGGGGGGGGGTAATTTTTTGAAGTTAACATCCCAAAAAGCATATTTAGTTAAATTTAAATAAATTGATCTGTTTCTAAAATGCAGCCTGCAAGGGTTCACTTTTTGTGTCACTTAATAGTTAAAATCATGCTCCACATCCAGTAGTTTTGTACCTATACAGTTCAGTGGCTGAGTAAAAACCATCTGAGCCAAGGACACTTCCAATTGAGTCAGCAGTCTGGGTCCCCAGAGAAGACATGGAAACTGCAGTGGATGTAAAACACAAGCAGAAGTGACAATGCTTTTTTTTTTTTTTTTTTTTTTTTGTTTCTCCGGCCTTGTGTGGCCGCTTCTTGTTCTGGCTCACTGTGTTTTTGTTTCTGTTCTGGGCAATCCCCTGAACTGCTTCGTTTTGGACTCTGTGGCATTTTGGTTTTCGTTTTGTTCCGATCAGCCCTGTTAATGTCCTTCATGCTAGCTAATAAAGCTGAAGTCTATATTTAGCCCTCATCTCTCGAGACCTGCTTTGGGGTCCTCTGCCTGCCTGCCACAGCAGTTACATGAAGTCAAAGGCATTAAACTGGGATCTGTCTGAGAAAATGTTTTACCTTGTGAACAGCATTTGATTACTTGTTAACCACTTGCTAACTTTTAAAACTGTCATCAGCATTTTTGTAAGCTTTACATATTCTGTAATATTTTGCATGAGGTTCATCAATAAGTTAATACACATCTCCATATACTGGTGAATGTTTTAAAGGCGCTCTCAGATGAAAGGGTGCGGATTCAATGAAAAAACAGGCACTTGAAAGCAGGCACCTATGGAAAACTCCTGAAGGGAAAGCTGAAAAGTAAAGCAAAACACAAAATCCCCTCCAACTCTTCTGGAATATGGCACTCACTCTAAATCTGGCAAACAGGGAGTACTGATGAAAGCAGGAAATGTTCCCACAGGAATGCAAATGAATCTTCTCCACCTCTTCCTTAGACCGACAGAAAACACAACATGCCCACACCAACAATTTTATTTCAATTACTCACATCACTCCCTCACTCCATCCATGCAGCCATCCACCCATCCATGCTACTCTGTTAAGTCTTCTTATCTGCCTCTTGTCAAATAAATTCATGAGCGGTAGGGGATTTGTCAAGAAAGAAGAAGAGATGGAGAATGCTTTGCCTCTATTGTTTAGTGTTTTTCCGTGCAGCTCTTATCCCGGCCTTGTTTCTATTGTTAACAGATTCCTTGAGTCTTTATGGGACAGAAGAAAATGGAGGTGTGTGCAGTTTTTGTTTCCTTTTATCAAGCGGCAACAGGAGCAGCACCTGCCTGTTTAATCTAGCAGACACACAAACACTGAGTATAAACCACTATACTGATAACTTCCACAGTCGAGCCATTTACTGCGATCCAGTCTTCTAAAAGCACTTAAAGCATTAAGCACTTAAACACATTTGTTTTGGTGCATTTCCCATCAGAGGCCTTTGACCAGCAGATCTTTCTGTTCTCATACAGTATTATCTATTGCTGGTGCTGTATGAGTAGGTCTGCACATTAGAATACATCACATGTTCATCGACGCATGGTCATGGGGGCAGCAGTGTAAACCGAGATACCCAAGCCACCATCTCCATCTATCTCTCCCCTGCCTCCTCCTTCAACTCTTCTGCCCTTCCAAAGCTAGCCTTGAGAAGTAATCCAGCGAGTATGAACAGCGAGAAGCAACAACGCATTCTATGCGGTGATCATACTGGAGCGACAGGTAAGAGTAGACATTCCAGTTCCAAGTCAGTTTATTTATTATTGCAATATCAATCCCTGAACAAAACTGGATTAATTTAAATGGGAATTTCCATAAATTCTTCCTACACAGATTTCAAAGTGAGAGATGACTAGGGAGGACAAGCCTTTTTAATTACTGCACCTGCCTCCTGGCATCCTCGTGTATGTGACAAGAAGCTATCCAGGCTCATGACAATTCTATTCAAGTCAGCGTTTACAGGACTACTGGAACTCAAGACTTAACACATCCTGCTATAACCTCTGCCTCTTTCTGAATAAAAACACTGCTTTTATACATTGCAATAACACACATCTTTTGATGTAGATATTTTATACATAGTGCAAAAAAAGACAATTCAAATGAAGTTGATGGCTCACCCAGCTTCACTGTCAAACTTACTCAAGGTTTGCTTTGTTAGTCTGCTTTTACCTCGATGCTCTTTATATTTGGTGCAAAGCATTTTGAATTGCCTCGTTTTATTTTGTCTTTAGCAGACATATGACTTCACATACCTTTAGCATAACCTGCCCCACTGAAGGAGAGAGGTGGGGATGAGAAAGTGAAACAGAGATAAAGACCTGTGTTATGTCTTATGATCTAATGACCTTCACCCAGCATGGCCGCAGCGTGAAACTGAGCTGTAACAGCAAACAGCCAGCCCATAACAGATTAACACTGACCACTGGTGAAACACAGCAAGCTGGTAGGAAGTGGAGGGAGTGCAGAAAGAGCAGGAATCTTCTAAAAGGATTGTGGCAGATACTACAGTGTAATTCTTCTCCTCTCTATCTGGGATACAGAGGATGGCAATAAAGCTAAATGCTTTCAAAGCCTTAAAAGGAAAAAAAAAAAAAAAAAAGGAAAGGTGATGAATTATTTAAGTCAGTATGAGAATGTGGGTATCATACAGAGCTGTCCATTTTGAGATTATTCCTGACGCATGTCTGCATGCCTGTCTGTCTGTCTGCATGCATATTTCAATGCATGTGTGCAGACACAGCTGTTGATATTGACAAACAGGCTTCTACTTTGCTGGCATCAGTGCAGACCTGCCGCTGCTGGAGTCCTGCCTTGGAGTTTACTGCAGGCCCACAGCTTGGATTTCAAGCCTCTGTGAACTAACACCAGGCTGACAAATGCCCGAGTCGTAATAGTGAGAATGAGTGAAGGCACTGAAGCACCCGCAGGAAAAACAATTCTGGACTGAATCCTCAAATAGCCTTCTATAACGGAGCTGTTAACACCCAGAATCTTGAAAAATGAAAGGGAAGAATTCACTGTCTGCAGGCTTGCAATCAGTTATTGGAGGCATTATCATGAGGCTTATGGCTGAACCGAGTGATCTGAAGTAAAATAAGCTAATGCATAGGGGATATGCACTGCTGCATAAGCACCAAATGAAATATCAATAAAACCAAGTTCAGTTTTTTTTTTTCTGAATAAATAAGTTTTAGTCCTTTAACTGGGTCCAATCAAAGAAAACACTGAAAGAACAACATCAGGACCCCTCATCACACAGTAAAACCAGGTCAACGCCGGCACATTACACGCAAACGGTGAAAGCCCCATTTGACCATTGCTTCTAAACATGTGGGGGATTAAAACCTGCCTGTGCAAACAACAGCTGTCTTTCAGCAATGTTTCCATATTTGAGGATCTCAACAAATAATTTGTAAAATCATGTTATTATGCATTATTTACCATGACTATAGCAAACCTCTCCATCAAATTTTTTTCTCTTAATGTTCTGCTGCTCAAGCTATCAAGTTGTCTTAAGTGTCTCATGAAGTTACAGACCCACTAAAAGTTCATGCTTTACAGCTTACGTCCTTGCTTATGTAGCAACAGAAGGGACTTTGCTGTAATAGCTCGCTCTCTCTCTCTGTCTTCCATTTCTCTCATTTATACTGTCAACCTGCAGTTTTATCCCAGAGACTCTCAATCCTTGATTAAAAGACAAAAATGTAATTAAAATATCTTGGCAACGGGAGTGACGGCACACTGGAAAATTGGGCAGAAAACAAAACGTCAATGTGAGGTCAGACATCCTTGGGAAGGGTGCTCAAGCTGATGTACCAAATGTCTCATGGGAGATCCATTTCCACTTGGCTAGCTCTAGATTCAATCAGCTGGCAGAAGAGAACTCTTTCAACCAAATGTCAGAGATGAGGTCACTGAGTCACTGTGAATTCATCACCCGAAATCACTGAATCACATCAACTATGCTTTTCAACTCGCGACAACATTTGAAATGCTAAATGTAATGGGTACTTGGGGGGGGGGGGGGGGATTGTCACGGGTCACTTTTCAAATCTAAATGCAAAAACTGAGCAGTTATGACGCTAATCTCAGCGGGTCCATTTACAGATTAAGGGATTAAATCTAATACCCAGCAAGTATATGCAGCCTTGTTTCATCAACGACAAGTTTGTGTCATGCAGCCGAGTGTGCTGAGTGTCACTGATGATAGAACATGTTTATTTACTAGTCAGTCTACGCTCTCTGCTCCACATTATTCTCCGGGAAGTCTCCTACTGCCATCAACACCTCCACCCCATCTACCATAAACCATCGGCAAGGCCAGAGCAATGTGAGGCAGCCGTATTTACAGCCCTGAAAGCAATTGGAGGTTAACAATGAGGCCTGGCGGCTGCAGTTTATGGGCTGCTATAAAATTGCCACTATGATTAAAATCTCCGTCAGGTGAAAGACAATGGTGCAACCCTTTATCTCAACACTCCCATGAAATATCTACTCGCACTCAGCCTCCCTTTCTTTCCTCTCATCTCCATGACCTCATTTGCAGGCCTTTACCTTGGCTAACTGGCCCTTCACGGCTTACTGTCTTATTAAAATCTAGGAAAGTACTCTAGGAGTTGCCGGCCTGCCTTGTTTTTGTGTGTGTGTGTGAGTGTGTGTGAGAGAGAGAGAAAGAGAGAGCGAGAGAGAGAGAGAGACAGAGCATTTTTAGATGTTTAGATAGCAATAATCCATGATATTTTTAGGGACCTGATATTTTTGTGATGTTTGTGCTTTACCATTTAAACCTTAACTGTTACAGAATATTGCTTTTCATTGCCTCTCCACTAAAATAACCTAATTTGAATCACTGATGCAACAGTGAAAAAACTAACGCTGTTACCTGCTTACAGCTTGTGACTACCTTGACAGGCAGAGCAGTCTGCACTGAATACAGTGTCATTGAGCTGAAATATGTTTGCCACCTTGCTGTGTCTTTAGTCATTAAATGAAAGGAAAGGGTGAATGAAGCCATCATTACCCGTTTTGTTTAAAGTGATATTTTTTGTTAACTTGAGAATTACCATCTGTAAAAAAATAAATAACTATAAAGCACAAATTCAATATACTTGAAAACTAGAATAAAACCTCCATGTACACTCGCCAGCTGTTTGCTGATTTAGAGGCTGCAACCTGTACATCTAGTTGGATCATTTACATTTAAAGCTGCAGCTACACTGGAAGTGACGTGGCGACCAGAGACCATAGAAAGTGAATGAAAGTCCATGAAAGGCGATTCTGAGTTCATTTTTGCAACTTTTCAAGATTTTATTTGCTGAAAATGAGAGAAGTGGGGAACTCCCTACTCTGCCCCCTGCATACTGCACATATACCTCAAAGAATGTTTTGGCAGTTGAAAAAATATCTATCGATCTAGAATATAATCCAATCGTAATTTGAATGTTGCCAAATCAATTAATTCACTTCAATTATGTTTGTTTTCACCCATATATGTGGGTGTTGTATGTAGTCAATACATTAACAGATTGCAGTATTATTAAAATAATGGTATCATCACAGAAATCATACACTACACAGCAGACCCGTAGATATAGTTCACATATTTACATAATGGCTATGCGCGGCAGCAGTACACACTGAAACTAAACGGACTTCTCTTACATTTTTAGACTTACATTGAATTTTGTGTGTATACATCAAAAATGACCATTACTGCATAAATAACTTTCAGTATTATGGTATCAGCATCAGTGACAAGCAAAATCGCTTATGACAAAAATGTTCATTTGTTTTCATAGTGATCCATTCGGCTCATCTTTTATGTATCTCTATTCACTCCTTCAGCCTCCTAATTTCTTATGAAGCATCAACACTTCTCTTCCCTTCTCATCAGGTACAGGAGATTAAGGGGCGGGCCTATCAAAGCAATGTGCCAGTGACAGGAATAGCAGGAAGCAGAATGCATATCTCATCCATTTTAACAACATACACATTAATAGAAACACCCACATGTCTCTATACTGTACAGTGGAATATGTATGCACCAAATGGAGAAAAAATACACACACACCTTTTATGTAACCTCATTCTCAATCTCTCTAAACAAAAAAAGAGGCTGCAAATACACAACTAAACTGTTTTTGTGACAGTGTATACATTCATTAGAGGTGAAAGCAGGTGACCAGGGAGATATTATATCTTTCATTTAATAAAAAAAATTATAATAAAAAACCCACCCTGAGTTAGCTTCTATAATTTCCAGCCCTGACAGACTGCCAACAACTTAAACAGATTTTTATTTTTATTATTTATTTGCAGGGAAGGACAGAAAAAAAAGGAGGTGCAAACATTTGCTTCTCAGTCGCAGAGACAAACATGATTTTCATCCTTTCTGCAGAAGATCCTGTTCCTCTTCTTCACACCTCTCTAGACTTCTGATTTTCTCCCGTTCCCTTCCATTCGCGCATGTGTTCCCTTTTATCTGTCCTCTTCTTCAGCCTCTCCCGTCCTTATATACGTGCCTGAACGAGTCCAGGTAAACACCATGTGTTTCCTCCCTGCTGCCACAGCGTTCTCGATCCATCCAACAACAAACAAGCGAAGCCTTTATGAGAAACTGCAGCTTCTTCTTTACGTACACTAACACTCACTAACACCAATGATGCCACTGAGCTCCATCTATCAAACTCTTATGTGTTTGAAAAAAACGCAGTTCTTATACGCCCCTGCTGTCAGAACCTGCCTCCAAAACACTGCCCAGCTGCAATAAGGTCATTCCATTTTCGTTTAGGTTGTCTATTAATCTTGAGTGCACAGAGCCTTAAGGGATTTTCTCTGTTTTCATCCAAGCTATTTAATTTTATTGTTTGAAACTTCTGAAATGGCAGCTTTAGTGAGCTATTAGTGCAGCACTAAACATCAGAAAAGCTGTACAGAAGAGGTAAACAAAAAAAGAAGGACCCATATGCCCATTACGCATATTATAGTATTTTAAACTCACCACACCTTCCTCTCTCTAGGATACACACACACACACACACACGCTCAGTTTTGACTACCAGGCCTGGAAACATGGACTACAGATTTGACCTTTGGCAGTGACATTATCTAAGTAAGGAAGTATTCTCACTGGAGCAGTGTAACATCAACTGAAGGTGTCAGGTATGTTGCTTTAGATTTTCTTCAAGATGTCCGTGTTGAATAAGAAGCAAAGACTAGGGACATATGAAACATACAGGAGCACGCGCGCACACACACACACACACACACACACAGAGGTCAAGCACCGCTGGAACAAAGAGCTGCTAAATGGGCACGTAAATTAATAATGAAGAGAAATGCGGTTATAGAGCTGAACAGGAAAGTCGCAACGGTGAGCCATGTTAACATGCACACACACACACGCACACACACACACAGGCACGCACACACACAGGGACACATACACTTGAAAGGAGAGCATGATGCTCGCGACAAACAAAGCGGCGCTATAGATAACCATAAATGGAGCGCGGTCCTATACTCTACAGATCGTAAATCCAAACAAGCAACTCGTGCATTGGGCCATTCCTATCTCTTATATTGCAATTGTGATGATTTAGTGCATGTTTACTGTCAAAGCGTGAACACCGTTCATTGAAGTGATCATTATTTGAAGCAAATCAAATCTATCACCTGAGAATTAGGGGACGTCTGACGAAGTGGCGCTATTAAAATTCATGAAGAGCATTTCCATAAACTTTCTGAAACATTTTAGTGACTTCAGCAAAATGCTTACAGTGCAGCTGAATTTTTGAGCTTCAGCGGACCAGACTGACTCATTCTGAGAGGCGCTTTTCATTTAACTATTACAAAAGAGAACCTAACACCATCAGGAAGGTTTAGAGTTTAGAGGGAGACCGTTCAGAAAACCCCTGCCGGCTTCCCTTCATGACTCTTATCTGTGCAAGCACATTTCCTAAAGCCTTCACTTAAATCGATTCTGAAGACGACTGCATTTTACAGAATAAGATACATCATCTTCTTCTTGTGGCTGGGCCCCCTCCGCTAGTCGACAGCTGCACGGCAATGTTTCAACGCTTTGGATTTTAATTTTAAGTGCATCATTTTTTTTATATGTCAGAAAAAGCCGTGGTTTGGTAACAATAACCTAAAAACAGCATTTCTAGTAACTGCCGTAGTAACTGTAGAGCAGACGGGCATAACATTTGGGAGGAATTTAGATTTCAGAACTGCTTTAGCTCTGACATATTCTTAGGATAGGCATAATCTCAGTGTCAATCCACAGCGCTACTGTAGGAGTTCCTTTTATTTCTGTAGGGTTACTGTCTCATGTTAACTACTATTATAACTAGATATAGTTTCCTAGCTCCTACCCCAATACCCCCCCCCCTTTATTATTAATATCTCTAATTCGACTTTCTATTCTATAATTATTCATAACTTTATCTGTTCCCTTCGTTTACCTATTGGCTCGTCTTTATTATTTGTTTCTTCTTATTATTAATATTTTTGCTATTATGATTATTATTAGTAGTAGTAGTAGTAGCAGTGATTGTGGTGGTGGTATTATGATGATGATGAAGTAGTATCTATCTATCTGTTCAGTAAAATCACTTTTTGGACTGAATAGAGCCTCACACATGGTCTCCACTAGTCCCCTGAAGGTGTGCTGTTGTATCTGGCACCAAGCTGTTAGCAATAGATTCATTAAGTCCTGTAAGTTGCGAGGTGGGGCCTCCATGTTTGTCCAGCACATCCCACAGATGCTGGACTGGATTGAGATCTGGGGAATTTGGAGGCCAGGTCAACACTTGAAACTCGTTGTTGTGCTCCTCAAATTATTCCCGAACCATTTTTGCTTTGTGGCAGGGCACGCTATCCCGTTGAAAGAGGCCGCAGCCATCAGGAAATACTGTTACCATGAGAGTGTGTACATTGTCTTCAACTGTGCTTAGGTAGTTGGTCAAATTAATATCCACATGGATGGCAGGACCCAAGGTTTCCCAGCAGAACATTGCCCAAAGCATCCCACTGCTTCTGCTGGCTTGCCTTCTTCCCAGAGTTCATCCTGGTGCCCAGCGTTCCCCAAGGAAGCAACACACACGCACCTGGCCAGCCATGTGATGTAAAAGAAAACATGTACATCAAAACTAGTGTATGAGATTAAACTGCATTTGTCTATATCATCTGCTTTTCAAGGGTTTATGCCCCTTTTACTATGAAACATTGAACACAGCCAGTGAGCATTTAATTACTGCAGATTGTCTGCCTTCGCAGGCTGTTGCTTCAGACCTCAGGTAGTTTTACAGATATCTGGGCCTCAGGCAAGCTACCACTTCAAGGTAGAAGGGCTGTCAACATGAGTGGCAAGTGATGGTGTGTGAACCTGGTCAACTGAGGTTTTGAAGAACATGTTAATAATAAATTGCCTGCCTTAAGGCTAGATGATGAATGCTGACTCTTCGGAGTATTAAAATTAGTGTTTTTACAGTAAAACAAAACAAAACAAAAAAAAAAGAAACAAAAATAAATTTTAAGCCACCCCTCATTTCTGCATATTTTGCTTCCAAGGAACCAGATGTTCTTGTAACTTTTTAAAATGGTCCAGTACTCATACTGGACCATTTTCAGATTAATGTTTCTTTTTGTTGTCCAGCCACTCAACACTGACCTATGAACCATTCAAGCATAAAAAAGGCACCTAACTCAAGGGGTGAACCAATGTTGTATCTACACATAACAGACAATGTAGCAAAGAACTATTTTTAAATAGTATTTTTAGGCACTTTGTTACGAGCAGCCTGTCAAAATAATTGCTCTAATTTCTTTTGTTGAATCTATGAAACACGCCAAAGATAGCACAGTTTGACAGGCATGAAATTTTTCCCCAACAATGTGATTCCCAAAGAGCTATTAGTTTGCCTTATATTCTGCATTTCCATTTATGTTGCACATGTTTCAATAAATCCTAGCAAAACAAAGAAATAGAGTAACTCAAGACTTGCAGAGTATTATACTTTGCTAAAAACAAACCAAAACAGCTTGTTGCAATTTGTGTTGGAAAAGAGAAACTAATACACAGTAGGTTGTATGTCTCCAGATGGTTTTCAATCTCTAAAGAGCAAATAACTCAAAATAAGCAGGAGAAAGCAAAATGTAGAAGCTCCTCCAAGCTGCGTATCCCTTTCCATGCAGAAACGATCAAAAATATTTTTCTTTGTAATCGCTCTGAAAAATAAAATAAAATCACGTTGTAAACAGTTGCATGATGGGTACATGTTTAGAGAACTGGGTTGTAATGACAGCAGTTTATCACATTTATTTTCACAGCAAGAGGTTTTTTTTGTTTTTTTTTTTAGGAGGATTTTTGATAATAGTCTTCTATTGGACTGCACACTGAAAAACACAGTGCTTTGTCGTTTCAGCACACAGCTGGAGGAAATCTACCCTGGAGGTCCCGCGCTACTTGAAAATTATCTAAAATAAATGAAATTATCTAAAATTGCTCTACTTTCCACTAAATAAGAATTGAAGTAAAGAAGAAAGACGAAATATGAATTTAAGTGTCAAGATTATCTCCGCGGCTTACTGCTGCATGTACCAAGTGCTAATGATCCCTGGCTGTGGTCCAACTCAGTCTTATATTTTGCTGTTGAAAATCACTCAGGCTAATTTCACATCTCTCGGCGTGGAAACTATCAGAGAAATAAATGCTTGAAGAGGAGGTTAGATTGCATAATATATTCACAATCTAATTTGAGCTGTGGGCTCCCAGAGCTGGAAACATTATTAAAATTCACTGCAGTGGGCGGGGTCAGGAGGCGAAGCTGTGGATGGGCATCAGTAAAAAAAAAAAACGAAAACTTTCTAAACAACAAAATCTGATGATAGATGCTATATCTTTATTGTTCCCCCTTCAGTATCAGTCAGTTTCATCTACATTTTTTTACCTGCATGTCCATGATTGTCCTGTTTAATTGTGTTTAATGTTTTAATTATGATAGGAGGGCATTGCAGTGCTCGATTATGACAGAATAAAGTACTAATCAGTGGGTGCACGGCGAGCAGAGCCTTAAGTGTTTGCTGAAAATTATGAACAGGGCTATGTGAGTCCCCTACACATAAGCAACAATTTACATGCTGCTTAGTCAAAGAGATGTGGGTTGGGTAAGGCACATGTGTTTAGTCAGAAGCGTCACATTAATATTCACTCCTGAGTGGTAAGACAGAAAAGAGGAGAGGCATTAAGAAAGAAACACTTACTGCTGCATCGTCCTCCCTGCTGTCACTGGTGTCCTCACTCTTGTGGTGTCCAGCTGAGGAGCGAGCGTCCCTTTTTCGGCTGGCGTCGGTCCCCTCCGTCTGTCTCTCTCCATCTGGACCAAGGGGAAACATGGATACCGCTTAGAAAGACAGCAGCCACTATTATCCCAGTTTTCAGGTTACTGTCATCCACATTTCCACTTTAATCATCATCATTAATGGCATCACTGTCATTCAGATTTCTCTCATTATCATCACCATCGTCATTGTTGTCAACAATAATTCGAAGCCATCATTCTTTTTTTTTTTTTTCTTCCAACTGAACCTCTCCACTGTCATCAACCCCAGATAAAAGTTTCCCGAGAAAGGCAGATTAAGTGTGAAAAAAACGTAATTGGAAAAGCAAAAGGGGACGAGAGAGAGAAGACTAAAACCCGGTCCAGAGGGGAAATGTGAAACGGGGGAATGAAAATGGAGGGGGGGGGGGGGGGGG
>JAVDPK010002459.1:321226-377209 GCA_034780415.1 Cichlasoma orientale
GTCAGTGGAGAGCGCCAGAGGATGGCAAAAGGAGAGCGCCTTTTGCCATCCAGCGTCTTCAGTAGAGAGAGAGAGACACGAAGAAACGATAAAGCCGATAAATAAAAACTGTCTACCTCATTTTAAGTTATCGTACGATTAATTGATTTATTGTTTATCGCGACAGGCCTAGCCCTTAGAGGGTTGGTTAGGTCTAATCCTGCTCCAACTCTCATGACGCCACTCAGTTCAGTCATGATAAGCACAGGAAATCTCCATAAACTGATGTAGAAAGTATTGGGAGTTGTGTGGATCCGTGTGGGCACACGTGTGATGCAAGATCGACACTATTACGAGCAATCACGTTTAAGCTCCGTTTCATTTGCAGACAAACTGGGAGTTTGCATTAAACACACATTTCTGCTCCGAATAACCTCAGGAAGAAAATGGGTATGACCTCATGCTAAGACACAGTGCATCCAGCTACAGAGGCTTCACGTGGGACATTTAATGCCGCATATTCCTTCACGGGACTAGTTGTGAAAGAGGTAACTCACAGTAGCACACTCAAGCACATGATGTTTCAGTATCTACAACTTTCTGTATGTGAGCAACTTAAGTTTCCAGATAATATTCAAAGTAACAACAGTCTGTAAACATCTGGGAACTGAGGAGACCAGCTGCTGGACCTCTGGGAGAGGAATGTTGTCCCATTCTCATCCGATATATGATTCTAGCTGTTCAAAAGTACCAAGTCTTCCTTGTCGTAGTTTTCTTTTCATGTTGCGCCAAATATATTCAAGTGGCGAAAGGTCTGGACTGCACGGGCCAGTCGAGAATGCAGACTCTTCTACTATGAAGTCATGCTGTTGTAATAGATGCAGCATGTGGTTTATAATTGCCTGACAGTCCTTCCCTGAAAAAGCTGTCTGGATGGGAACATATGCTGCTCCAAAATCTATATATATCTTTTAGTATTGATGGGGTCTTTCCAAATCTGCAAGCTACCAGTTCCATAACCACTAATGCAACGCTGTACCATCAAAGATGACCGAGTCCTGATAACGAGGTGCACGGTCCCTCTCCTCTTCGGTCTGGAGGACGCGGTGTCCGCGTTTTCCAAAAAGAATTTCAAATCTCAACTGCTCTGACCACAGAAGGATTTTCCACTTTGCCTCAGCCCGTTTTAAATGGGTTTTGGCTAGGATGCAACATTTCTGGATCATTTACATGCATGGCTTCTTCTGTATCATAGAGCTTTAACCTGCATTTGTGGATGGCACGGCAAACTGTGTTCACAGACAGTGATTTCTGGATGGGCTCCTGAGCCCATGCAGAGATTTTCATAACGGAATCATGTCTGTTTTTAATGCAGTGCCGCCTGCGGGCCTGAAGATCACAGGCATCCAGTGCTGATTTTTGGTCATGTCCCCTGCACACAGACATTTCTTCAGATTCTCTTTTGATGATATTATGTACTGTAGGTAATGAGATATTCAACGTCTTCACAATTTTACGTTGAGGAACATTATTCTGAAATTCTGCTACATTTGTTTGCAGATTGGTGAACCTCTGCTTATCTAGGCTTCTGATGAAATCTGCCTCCCTAAGATGCTTTTGTAAAATATACTGACCTGTTCTCAGTTAACCTAATTAACCTAATTATACAATGTTCCTCCCGCTGTTTCCTTTTAGTACCACTTACTTTTCCAGCTTTTTGATGCTCCCATCCCAACTTTTTGGAGCCGTGTCGCTGCCCTGAAATTCAAAATGAGCTAACATTTTTAATGAAATAGAAAAATGTCTCGGTTTAAATATTTAATATGCTTTCTATGTTTTATTGTGAATAAACAATTTATTGTGAAAGAACAGTACAATTTTCCAGCCTTTCAATTCATGGAAGAAGAAAGCACTGGGTATTTTCCGTTATTTTGGGCACTCATGTGTATTGTGAGTTCTAGAATACAACCTGAAAAGACTCATAAAACTTAAAGAGCATCCCCATTCGGCTGGACCTGGCCTCAGAGAGTTTTGCTTGTAAAAGGTGAATAAGAATGGGTGTCTCTGGGGCAGCTCGCTCCTCTCAGTAAATTACAAAGAGATGCTATCAGCTCTCATGATGATAAGTTTGTGAAAAAGTATATGTGATAAAGGTTGAAAGAAAAGAGAAATATGGAGACAGAATGAAGTCCCTGAGGCCCCAAGTCTAGACTTTAGACCCTGTAATCATATTATCAGTGTTTCATTGTGTGTGTGGCTGGATTTTTTTTTTTTTTTTTTTTGTCCCAGCAGTGTACATTCAATAGTGCCTATGTTTTCTGCTGCTTCCTTCCAGTTTCAGCATGGAGCCCAGGGTGCCTCCAGCTCCCATATTAGAGCTGGATCACTGCTTTATTTCAAAACTATGGACAGCCACTAAGTCCAGAGCTTCTCTGATTCCTTGCCACCCTGGGTCAGGGATAAGTAATTGGATTGGCACAGACTCCTCACCTATAGACAGCTATATGGTGACAGTAACTGGGCAACAGTTCAATTTGCTGTAACGTCACATCGAATCTCAGCAAAGTTTAAGTAAATGCACTTATAGGATAGTTGGTGGGTGTGCTTAAAAATATGTATCTGGGAGATCTACTTCTTAAAGATCACACATTTTTGTGTATCAGACAAATTGGCCGAGTGTGTCTCTGGTGGGCAGGATTTCATTAAACGCTTGGCTCCCGTCTGAATTGCTGTTCGTCTGAGTTAAAAGCCATCGATTTCCACACCACCTCCGCAGAAAAAGAAGAAAGAAAAAAAAGTGCCACATGCAGAAACAAGTCCCCATTGATTCCCCAGTGGCATGAAAGAAACCTTGGCACATATAGTCTGACACTAGGACAGTTAGCTCCTTCCTCTCATGATGGGGGTTGCTAATCGACTTGACAAGTCAGTGAAACGGCACCAGAACCACAAGATGCAATCTTCTCAGCTTGGGTGTACAAAATACTGAAGCTGCTCCAGTGCTAGAATTTGAAAGACTTTACTTGATCCTTTTTCTAGCATGGCACTGGCGGATTATGATTCAATTCCTGAGAGTGGGCCAGCAAAGACTGCACAACAAGCTGGACTTGCACATGAGTGTATATGTATTTATGGATAAAATCTATGGAAGCACATCCTAGGATAATAATGTATTTTTTTTTATTTTCTGTAGCTTTTGATACCGGTAGATCGATAACCTACATTTTGCAACAGATTCAACAAAAGTAGGTCAGTTTGTCACCCAGAATATACATCACTCATGCCAATCAATGAGTCAGCCTGATAATTAATACCTACTGGGACAGTATGGCAGAAATATTGACCAGTCAGTGTTTAGACCCTGTAATTCTACATCATTTTCAAATGGGACATCCAAACTGAAAGTTTCTGCTTTTTACAGTGAATTTTTCCATTTATTAAAGTCTACTGTCATGACCATGCTCAGTAAAAAAAAAAAATGCAGTGTTCTAACATTAAATAAAAGCACGGCTAGCTGGAGACCCACTGTGGATCTCAACTTTCATTAATGCCAAAACACTTAAGGCATAAATTGACCTGCAGTATGACGGCAGAGTTGGGACGGTATTATGTAGACAAAATCTGTCTATAGACGGACAGATGGATAAACACCATGTACTCAAAACCACCTTTGTGGTATTTAACGTCATACTGAAACACACACGCGCGTACGCATGCGCGCCCACGAGTGAAACACAATAAAAAAAACACTAGCTATCCTGTTGTGTGTGTGGTAATAAAAACCCTATGAGAGAATTATCATCGTCTCATCATGCTGCCTGTGGTTCTCGGTTACATCATCAGAATTTCCTTCTTCTCGCCATGCTGCGTTTCTGTGCCACCCGATGTGTTGGGGGGAGGGGTGGCGATAAGGGGCCACAGAGGCCAAGCCCTGCAGGGAAATCAGAGCCCTCTCTCTCTTTGTGTGATTCAATATCACGCTTGTGTACCCATGAATGGACGCCAAGAAATTTAAGTTCAGAGCCAAAGAACAAGCCATGGCCACATACAGATTCAGCAAGGACCAGACTGGTTGCAAGAGTAATGCTCACAAATGCACATGCTTACACACACACAGACACACACACACATTATATACACTTGTGCAAAAAAGAAAAATAAATGGGT
Organism: Cichlasoma orientale; assembly: GCA_034780415.1. NCBI lineage: Eukaryota > Metazoa > Chordata > Actinopteri > Cichliformes > Cichlidae > Cichlasoma > Cichlasoma orientale. The sequence continues at coordinate 325,373 of JAVDPK010002459.1, forward strand.
AAATTTGCTTGCCAACAAATATGTTTTGGGACAGCACATTAGTGAGAATCAGGCTAACTTTTGCAAATAGCTTACTTGCAGTAAGAGTGCACGCAAAACTTTCACGTCGTTCAATGCGGGGGGGACGCATAAAGAAGAAACAGGGCTGTCTACACCACCGACTATGGCTGAAAACCCTTTTCATATACAGAAAGCTAAAGACCTTCAACCAGTCACTTCAGAATTTTAAGATAAGAGACCTGCAATTACCAGAACGTCACCTGAAGGAAAAATCATATTTTTTAGACTGCAGTTTACTCGAGTCAGAGCAGCCTGCTGTACAAAACCTCTAACTCCTCGGCTCACACGCACTGACAGTCCACACGTCAGCGCGCGTGTCCCTCTGTGCTTCTGCTGCTCTCGTCTTGGCAGGCGGGTAGGGAAGGGGAGTTGTGAATTATGAAATTGGATTATGAGTTCGGGAATTCACTGAGCCCCATATTGTCTGCCAGATGCTCAAGAGAATATTGGGAAGGGAGAATTTTAATATTTTTGAAATAAAAAAAATGAAATAGAACAGCTATTACACTGACATGAAGCTAAAATATAATAAGTGGACACTTTATAGGGTGGGGGGGGGGGAGAGAAATGTCTCAGCAATACCAGCTTAACAGACTTAACAAAAATTTGTATATGTAACTAAAACACTAAATAACAAATTTGGATAAATTATAGTATAAATATCTTTTTACAGTATAATGAAAGAAGGGTGCCTCTATTTCATGCTATGCTACTACTGTTTCGCCTTCTGTTGTGTCTCCTTTCATGTAGCAGGAGAACGTGTGAACAAGATGCAAAGGACACAAAACTTCTAAATACATGCAGTGCTGTGAAAAAGTAAATTCCCCCTTCTGTGGACTGACGAGGCGAAAGCTGAACTTTTTCAGAGGTTTGAGTCATGTTACATCTGGCATAAAACTAACACAGCATTTCATAAAAAGTACATTATACCAGCATGGTCAAACATGGTGGTGGTGGGGTGGGGCTGCTTTGCTTCTTTGCTGTAACTGAATTCATGAATTCTGCTCTCTACCAGAAAATCCTGAAGGAGAACGTCCGGCCATCAGTTCGTGCCCTGGAGCTCAAGTATACTTGGGTTACGCAGCATGACAATGACCCAAAGCACACCAGCAAGCCCACCTCTGAATGGCTAAAAAATAAATAAATAAAAATAAATCGGGGTTTGTTTTGGAGTGGCCTAGTCAAAATCCGGTCTCAAATCAAATTGATATGTTTTGGCATGATGTTAAACAGGCTGTTCATGCTCAAAAATCCTCCAATGTGACTGAATTAAAACACTTCTGCAAAGAAGAGCGGGCCAAAATTCCTCCACAGTGATGCAAAAGACTCATTGTCAGTTATCGCAAACGTCTGAGTGCAGTTCTTGCTGCCAAGGGTGCCACAACCAGTTATTAATTTTAGGGAGCAATTACTTTTTCACGCAGGGCCAGTTCGATTTGGATTTTTTATTTTTCACCCCTTTATAAATGAAATCATCATTTAAAAACTGCATTTCGCACGGGTTATCTTTGTCTAACATTAAATTTAAAAATACTAAACATTTGTTCGATGATCTGAAACGTGTGACAAAAATAAGAAATCGGGAAGGAGGAAAAACGCTTTTTCGCAGCACTGTAATTTTTATATTCAAGGGTGAATTTTTAGGGGTTTATCAACGCCAGGAGAAAAAGATTCCTGTAATCCACGAGGAATTTGTTTGCGACTATTCATCACGACTGAATATACTGTGGTGTATATGAGCAGCCTGCTTTACTGATAACAGCAAAGCAGTAACAAAGCATAGTGAGCGAGCTCCCCTTTTTATTTTGTTGCCTGTTGTTGTTGTTTGTGATTTTGTTGGTGCCTTTGATGTGTACCAAAGTAATCATACAAAGGAAATTTGTAGAGAGGCATGCAAAAAAAAAAATCTAGTCATTAAAAACGCTTCTTTTAACCCCAGAAACATTCGTACCCGCACGCAGACGCAGCTGTCTAATTATGTGGACTACAAACATATCCTGACATCTTAGCTCTCAGACAGCCGTGAAAGAAATGCTAGTTACCACATGATTGCACGTGCACACCCATTCAGCATCAGCAAAGCACTGTAAGCTACATGTGTCTCTGTGGTCCTGAAGCATTCTGACACCCCAATCAGCCTAACTCTCAATTAGCAAATCTTTAGACACTTAAAGAGAAAACACTACAGGGAATACGGAGAGAGATCAAACAGAAATGGAACAACGTTTTTTTAAAAGAAAGTGCCAGAGAGGAAAGGAGAAAGTGAGAGCAGGAAACGCGTTTCAAATTTTTTTTTGTATGTGCTGACAAACACATGACCAGTTTAAGTTTAGAGATACTTGTGGGGCTCTTGTGTCACTTGAAATTGTGCTTTACTTTTCTTCTCTCTCACAAATAAGTGGTCAAACTACACTTTTCGCAAACTGGCAAAAGCGTAAAAATACACTGTGGTTGGTTTCACCAGGAAATTAAAGGTTTTATAAGAGCTTCTGCTGGGAGGGGAACGCAGAAAGGAAGCAAAATCTTTCCAGGGAACTGGCTGGAATTTTTCAGACAGCTCAGGTTTACATCCAGATTATTGCTTCATATTCTTCAGAGGTGAAATTGTACATTGAGCCCATATACTCGCTGTCACTTCAAAGGCTTTGTTGTCAGCTGAGGGGCAGCAGGCAGACTTCTCCGGCTTCCCCCAGAGCTCTTAAAAATTCAGGGTGAATAGCAAGTTAAACAGGCTCTGGCTGTGATTGTTCACCGGTCACAGGCAGGTAGTAATCCAGGTCTTAAATAGCTATAAAGATTTTTGAGTGGAAAAGAGACTCACCCTCTTCTCTTCTCACCCTCTTCTCAGTCTCCTAGTATCGGCAGCGCGTTCTGTCGATCCCCGAAACAATCTTCTACCCTACTCGACCGCCGCAGAGAACAGAACCCTGCATTTTTTTTTCTTCTTCAAGTTGCTGAAAGTAATTTTGGGAAATGAAGGCGATGACTACCTGCGGCGGGCAGAATCCGAGGCAGGGTGAAGGAAAAAGTCGACTCCGCTGAACGACTCCTGGACTGACGTGAACATCACACACTGACAAACTGACATGTTTGCTTTAACAAGTGAAGTTCACAAGTTTACAAGTTGGACTAAATGAAAGTTTCACCCCGATGATTGACTCCCTGCTCTGTATTCTTGTTTGGCCTTATAGCCCCGGGGCTGCAAGACATATTTCCACAAACAGAGAGAAGCACGGGGTCTCTGCCTTTTTGGTCTTTTCTTGAACAAGGGTTCAAAACAGAGGCACGGGTTTGCTATTATTCTGCAAAGAGACTTAACTCCATAGCTATGTGTTCATAAATACAGTATCTATATTTATATACACAACTGGCAGCATAATTCAGCTGCCGGACCATAATTTACAGTTTTCTGGTTTTCTTTGGTGGCTGGGTTAAGAAAATAGCTCTAGTCATAAAAAACAAACAAACCTGTAATTCTTGTAAATAACTGGGATGTTTAAATCTGAGAGGGGAGAGGCTTGTGTTTTGTTCTGACCTGAATACGGCTCTGAAGTTGCTGAGGGCTGCAAGCTTGTCTGAGCTAACAGGATGAGGTTGTGAGGCCAGACTCCCAGAAATGCTCAGTCAAGTATAAACAACCACATAGTGTTAGCAGCTAAAGAGTGGACAGAGAGTGGAGCGATGATTTCATTTTTAGGTCGACTTTTAAACTAATGTCCGCTCCATTCAAATTTCCAAGGGCGGCCGGGCTGCTGCCACGGCCACGTGTGGATGTGAGGACAGTAATTCTGCTCGCGCGCGCGCGTGTGTGTGTGTGTGTATGTGTGTGTGTGTGCGTGCATTGTTCACTGGAATGAGGTGTCAGCTGACTCACATGTAGCTGTGTGAGTCAACCTGCTGACGGGAAAATGTAGCAGTGGAAAGCTGAAACGGGCTTCAGCTTTACTGTCATTTAGATAATACCTCGAGCATACAGAAACACTTGCTCACTCGGTGCACGCGGACCTCATCTATATGCCACTGTAACATTTCCATTTCAGCACTTTGAAAGCCAACATGTCTTTTTTTTTTCCTGTGTTCAGCACTTTTCCGGTTTTCTCCGCTGATGTCCAAAGATTTCTCTACCTCTTTCTGACAACCTTAACAGTAAAAAGCAGGCAAAGCTTCCCTATATGGCAGAGAAACAATTTTATTCCCTTTGATATGGAATAAAACCTCAGTTTGATGTAGCTTAACGGGTCTGTAGGTTTGTAAAATATGCAGAGTTCCCATTGATCCTCTTTTAAATGAAATCTCTCTTGGCAACTTGAGTCTGATAATATTCTCTTTTCTCTGCTTGTCATGTTGCCTGCTCCACGGCTCCTGCACCTATTTTCCTCACAGCTGTAACTGAGGGGGCAAATGTGAATGTTTCCAGAGTCAGGTTCCCTGCAGTTTAAATAGCAGGCATGCAAGCAAATTCTGCCCACAAATGTGTGCGTGTGCATGTGTGTAGTACCCCACAGGTGCGGGCTCCCACAACCCCGGAAGGAATAGAATCAAGGCAGCAAAATAGGAATCCCTCGCAGCATATGAATGAGCAGAGAGTGCTCGAATAAGGGGAATGGATAGAGCGGAGGACATGAGTGCGGTTGGGTGTGCGGGTACCAACAAGGATAATATCAAACCCTGAGGGAAAGCAGCCTGCAGCAGGACGCAGGTGCTACTTTCTGTGGAAACATCACGCACACGGGCAGCATTCTCTCACTGTAGCACAGGCAGCAAGAGGTGAAGGGTGAGAGAGACAGAGTGAGAGAGAGCTGCATGTCTTGGCACATTGAAATGATGGAACGGCACCACCTGCAGAAAGGCCAGCCCACAATACAAAGTGGAAAACACGCACTGTGGGAAACGGAAACGGGCACACAGACTTCACATTAGACAAAATAAACTAAAGCCAAGATTTTTAGTTAATCAGGCTTTAGCTTTTAAAGGTGCGGTGTGTAAAATCTCCCGTCTAGATGCAAGTAGATTGCAGTCAACTGAATTTGGCTTTCTTGCCCCTCCCAGTTCAAGTGCAGAATCCTAGCTATGGTGGCCGCTGTAGGACAAACATGTTTTCTTTAGAAAATAACAAAAAAACTTTTTCTATTCCAAACTCCGTGTGTCAAGATGCTCGGTTGAATTACCTGTCAAGCAGAAAGCAAGCAACTCCGGTGCCACTGTTAACATCGTTTTCTTTATGCAACTCTTTCCATCTGGGAAACGCTGCCGTGCCAATATTTACTCTCGTTTTATCCCAACGCCAGTCGCGTTGTCTCTTTCCTTTGTGCTTTTGCTTCTTTGGTGAAGGGCACCCCTTCTCAGATGATAGAACATAAGTATGATCCCATTCTTCCTGGCGGCATCTATCTCGTCCACTGTATTCAAGATGGCGGGACAGCATGTATGGCTTCCACAAACTGGCGCTAGTCTATTTGCAAGGTTACCACAGAGAGACATTCACCCACCCAATTTAGAATCACCAATTAACCTAAAATATATGTCTTCGTATGCACGTCTTCCTAAAATGTATGAGAGGAAGCTGGAGCACCCGGAAAGAACCCATGATACATCAAACTCCCATAAAACACCACAACACAGACTATAATTGCTTAAAAAAAAATTACTTTCCTTTTGTTTCTATCCCACATAAGTTCAGTAAATTACACATTATACACTTCACCTAGATATACAGCAGGAGAGCTGTCTGCTTGAACCCACAGATACATAAGAGCGACAAGTAAACACACATAAAGAAGATGGAAGCAACAGTCCATACTGTGGAATTCATGCAGGTAAAAACAGCTCTGATAGGGTAAAAAAAACCCTAATGTTTCAATAACCTAATCAAGCTGAACCGAGCCTTCACCTGCACACTGAACGAGCACGTCTGTCTGATCACGATAACAAGCAGAATCCACTTCAATCTGTGACGACTCGGCTTAACATCAAGGACGCTCTGCTGATTGGATGATTCCCCCCCCCCCCTCCCTCCCCAGAGCAGCAGCTCAGTGTTAAGGGCACTCAAAGAAAAACAAATTACTCTTCTTTGCGTGCAGATTCTATACATGTATGTGAGAGTGTGCATTTCGCCTTACAAATGTGTGGCCTGAAAGCAGATTAGTGTGGAGAAGCAATATAATCAACAATCCTTCAATTCTAAGCAAAAAAAAAAGAGAGAGACTGAGATAGAGCGGAGAATACAAAGTCGACTGCGTTATCGTGCTGCATTGACCCTATTCGCAGAAAGGCCAAATTGCGCACTCAGTTTCTCTATCACTAACATGGCACTAACATTTTAAGGAGACAGGTAGGAAAAACTGTTGTAAACAAAAATTTCCCTGGATTTACCCTCAGGCGCGCACATACAAAGAAAAGGTCCACAGAGGTGCAACATCGCAAAATCTTCTGCATAAAAATTTAGACACTATGCTGGGAATTCAGTTTCTAAAAGGCGCCTTCACTGCAGCTGCCAAGGACACCGCCTTGACACAGTTTTTACCCAGAGCACACAGTCAGAAGCAGCTTTAACCAAAAAAAAAAAAAAATTAGATAAAAGCTTTTGTTCGTGTGTGATATGCTGCAAAATGAACATTTACTTAGAAGACGCAATTAACAGCCTATGTAATCACAATTATTTTGGTGCTTTCAATTGTTTTTAAAAAAATCTGCGAGTCACACGGGCGCACTCTGCTGTCGCTCTGATCGCGCTCGGTTCCATCGAGCTGAAGACAATAGAGATGTTTGGAGATAGCGCAGCAAGATTCTTACAGCAAATGCAGCTGCAAAGTGGTTTATTTCTAACATGGATTGCTGCCATCCACCCTCTGGTCTGACACAGACAAAAGCACTTAGTCATGCTTTGCTGCCGAGTGCACAAAGATATTATATTATAAGAGGGCAACCCCTGAAGACTGTGACTACAGTCATCGTGACAGTGGGCTCGTTTATATATTTTCTTCTTCACTGGCCACATTTACTGAGCTTTTGAACGGGACATGATTGTTATTGTTCAGATTAAAAGTGTGACCTTTAGTAGCGTGGTCTCTGCGAGTGCACCCTTTATGAAAATGTAATCATATATCCTGATGTATAGGCCATGTTCTAACACGACAAACTGCATATTTTAATATCTACTCCATATTTTAATATCTACATCTCACCCAACTGCGTACTTTTGATGCCCTTTTATCAGCTTTATCCAGTAATTTTAAGTTGATTTTGACATCTAATTTCTCTTATTAGTTATTATTATTTTTTGAGAGAGGTGAGCCAGTAGACAAACATTCACTTGCACAGACTGAATGGTTTCTAATGCACAACGCGATAAAGCGTGAACTCTGTGCCACTATGAACAATGTGCCAAATAATCCCAGAAACAAAAACACAACCTTCTTTGAATTAAGAAACCATCCATCTTGTTATATGCAAGTTTACAAGCGTATACACACACAATATGTAAACAGATCTATCCATCTACTTGCCAAACCCACACTAAATGCAGCACATTAGAAATATTGCTATATCCTCCAGCACTAAATATATACAAGACCTTGGCTGTTTTCCCTCTATTCTCTGTGCTCTAGAACAAGATCGGGTGATCAGAAAAAGTGCTAGACCAATGCATTATGCCTGTCGGCGCATTGCCAGTTCTCCCGTCCTGCCCAACAAATGTAAAAACACCTCATTTCCACCAGCAGGGCAGGTAGCAGCAGCCTGTTTGACGGAGAGATAATAGAGTTGAATCATTCTGCTCTGCGGAAGAAGGCGAATCTCTATGCCAAATGCACCTGGATGAAAAGCATGCATTTGTCCCACATCTCATTTGCAGATGTAAAAATGGAAAACAGGGAGTGGAGGGATGTGTCATTTTTTTTTCCCCCACAGAGGACAGAACTTAAAGAGAGGGAAGAAGAAAATGGAGTGAAAGCAGGAGGGACAGTGAAGATAAGAGGGTGGAGAGGGTGGAAGAAAGCGTGATGACATACTGTATGATGCACAATGTACTTCTGTCAGATGAGCTTTTAAGGATGCCCAGTTGCTGCCATCCTGTGAATGAAGCAATAACACTGAGGAGACAAATGTTATTTTCAGACACAGTGCTTTGATAAAATTATTTTAAGATAATTAGTGTTCAAGTTCCCTTTATTTTATATGCTTTTGCTATCCTTTCATTTCACTTGTCTTTTTGCCCTTGCTTTTATACTCTAATGCTTTTAGAGCAAGCAGAGGGGAAAAACCTGGATGACAAGATAGGCTGCTCTTACCATTGATATTCTACCAAATTAGATCTTGAAGGCTCAGCATGACTTTCTGTCCAGGAGGAAGAAATTTATAGCGGTGCCTTCAGCTGCAGTCTTCGCCTTAGATATAGGGAAAGCTGACTGACACACTGGGTGCTGAAATTTAAGAGTGAGTGATTTTCTCATTTGGCATCAAATGGGAAAGACCTAAACTCGGATAGGTAATTCACATTGGCTGAACCTGCAGGTGAGCAGAGCGGCCTTTCATAGATGCGCTCCTAAGATGAAGAAAAAGTATCTTTGACAGTTAAATATCACCTCCCTGATTTTGTTTTAGAATTCAAATCCCCCAAAATTTTAACTGTCTTAAGCTTTATAAGCAACAGTGGCGTGGGATTAAATTTGGGTTTTGGAAATACTAAAAACAATATCCAAGTAACAGCTTAGTGAGACGTATTCCTAATCTTAGCATGTATAAAGTCTTATGGGCTGCCTTTCACTAATAAACAGAGAACAGTATGCAAAAATATACTGAACTGAGCTATCATTGTAAGTAGTGTCTTATTTCAAGAAAGAGCCAATTGAATAAAATATTTTTATAACTGTTAAAATTAAGAAAATAAAGTGTAAGGGGGGAAAAAAAACACTTTGTGCTCAGTTTGTTTACTGTGTACTTGCTTCTGTACTTTCAGTATGACTGCTTGTTTTCGATGTTTGTGCACACAGCTGCCCTCCAGCACTGGAAAAAATGTAGCTCTTGAAAATCGAGAGTTGTCAATAAAAGAATCAGAAACAAGATTTGAGAAAGGATCTCGCTACATAAGTTAATGCTCACTTATGTAGACTTTCATCTTCATCCTCTTATATAGCTGAGTCAGCAGGATTAGTGTAAGTGAGCCTCAGAAAAGAGGGAAAAACTCAAATTTTGGCCATCGCACGACAGCGAATTAAAAAGTTCAATTACCGGAGAGAGATGTTAAAATTCAGTGCACGCTGCCAGATCGCCACTCGAAGCAATCATGCACGGTTATGCAAACACAAACAGAGCTCCAGAGTAAACTGGAAACTTTCCTTTTCTCTTGAATACCTTTCCTCATGACTGGCCACAATAGGAAAATGGGAACAGTGTTTAACAGGCCTCAGAGAGCGATGCCGCGCTCCTTCACAAAGCGGCTCACATCAAGCTGCTTTGTGAATCAAGCTGGGCAGCAGGCCTTTGAGACAAAAGACAAAAGAATGACAAAGTGCAGCTCTTGTCCTCTTTCTTTCTCTAGCTCTCGTCTCTTGTCTCCTTTGGCACTCCAACACTTCACGCAAAACAAAAAAAAAAAGAGAGAGAGATGGACATAAAATAGCTTGGATGATAGGTGAGATAAAACGCAAGAAGGAAAAAAATATACAGAGATAAAAGAAAATAAGTGAAAAGTAAAAAAAAGTAAAAAAGTAAAAAAAAAAAAAAAACTACAAGAGCTTCATATTTGAAAGCGGTCAGCAGGGGACCTCCGTCAGACCAGCTGTGGAGCAGTGAGGAACCCTATCACAACCATCAGCTATCACATTCTTATCTTTATCCTTTCACATATACAGCCACGCATAAAGTGCAAGATTTATAGTTATCTAAATGTTGGGAAAAGTCCTTAAATGTCAGAGCGAAGAAAGCCTCAAACTCTCCCCCTCGCTTTACTCGACAAGCTTTCATAAATTTAATGAATTCCTAGCCCACCTCCAGATCTTTCCCACACTTGTAAATATTCATAAGTTTATGATAAGTAGTAAAAAATGTGCATGCCAGTGGTTTCAAAAGAATATAGGGAATACAAGTGAAAACTACAAAGAGAGTGGCACACGGGGGCAGTCAAGTTTCAGTCAATTTAGTCTTTATATCAAATATTTCCATTTTCTGGAATTTTCAGCAGGGCTGTAAAAAAAAAATAATAATCACAAAGCTGGTTACAATGCAGCACCTTTGTCTCCATAAAGCCAGTCTTTTTCATCTCCGAGGTTTATCCATCTCTCTCCTCTGATCCCTTCCCTGTCTTTGTTGCAAGTCGTCACAGCCTCGGGGAGAGGTGACCTTTTCCATTAACCGCCACTACAGAAAGCTCATTCTGAGCAGCGAGGAGTGCACAGACACACGCTCTTTGATGATTGATTGAAATCCTGCAAGGTCCGGATCACTTACAGTAAGGCAACACCAGAGCTGATACAGCCCCCAACACGGCACAGAAACCCCATGAAAGAAAATACTTTTGCAGAGGTGGGGAGTAAAGAGCGGAACCAAGCCCGAGCACGGAGGAAACTGACAAATCCCATCACGACAGAGATCATGATCGTCTCCAGTCGATACTCCCACCTGACATCTGTCTTTCTGGCTCTCACTCCGTTTCTCTCTCTCTGTTTCTCACTCCTTAAACTCACCAATTCATTCTCATTCAAACTCCCATCCCCTGCATCTCCCAGCTGTGTCCTATTAAATTGTCCAAATTGTTTGAGTTTTTAGGAGTCTCTGCTGAGGAAATTGGTCTTAATTAAATCTTAATGGTGTCGTTTAACAATGCGATTGGAGAATTATTAGATCCCCCCCCCCCCCCGCTGTATAATCCAGCTACACCTGAACAGCTTTCTACATGTTACAGGAAGAGCCTCTTTTTTTTTTCCTTTTCATGTTACATGTAGGTAGCCTGATGGGTAATGCATTTGCGGCATGGGTGCAATGTTGTGGGGAAGTGAGGAATCGCTCCTTTTCCCGTGTGTGTGTGCGTGAGAGAATGAGAGTAATATTAGCAGTATGCAGTCTCATCTCTCTGTGAGAGCCTGCTGATAAACGTAGTTACAGCAGCCCGAAATGCGTCTAAGTGGCCCAGTTATGAGTAAACTGTTAGCATCCAGCTGTACACTGAGCTTGCCATCTCCTAAAGGAATAAAGTCCTGTTGGTTCAACTTTCTCATGCCTTCCTGCATCTCTTCACTTTGCTGAGTTGGCCCAGACGAAAAAGCTAGTTACCAACTATGAACCAGAACTAAAGTAAGGACCCTACTACAGTTAGGAGTCGAAAAATCTGATGTATATACAGAGCTCCATGTACAGGACACCCAGATTACACACTGACTGTGCACCATAAACACTCAATGGCTGCGGTTATCATGAGTCACAGCCACATCCTCCCATGATGCATCCTGCTGCATGTCCCACCTGTTGCATGAGAAGGGTGTCCTTCTTCTGCCCCATCGCTCCTCCCCAAATTACCCCACCCCACCCCACTCCCCACCTCGCCCCAATCATAGCAAGCGTGCCAACGGGCAGACAGTGCCATCATTCAGCTGCTTCCTCTTCTGCTCGGCTAAACACTGGGCCTAAAGTGCAGACGGCAGCGAGAGCGGGGAGGTGCGCACTCACAGACACATGCGAAAACACACACGCGAAAAGAAAAAAAAAGAAAAAAGAAAAAACAGACTACATCACACATACACACTTGCTCCCCTTTTGCACAAAATCTCTCTGTTTCACTCACTTACTCTTGCACATACACAGACAAATCTCCTGCGGCAAAGCTGTGGCAGTGGGCCAGAGCTCTCATCTGCATGGGGCAGAGCTGGTACCTTGATGGTGGCTCGTTAGGCAGGCCAACACAAATTTCATTAACCCTGAGGTTAACACACTCTGGACGTGTGTTTTTCCAGTGCTTTGCTGACCAACCTCTTTCATTTCTCAATTCTATATCCACATCTGTTAATCTTACATGCAACACTTATGAAATGCACCGTGGGTATGTGAATGTAACACATTCTGTCCTCCAGCACTGAGCGACTGCTTTAGCGTTAGAAAGAAAATGCTAAATGAATTACAAAAGGAAGACGAGAGTGTTACTGAGCAAATACACAAATTCTGACAGCGTGCAAAAGGAAATGTAATCAAATTCATGTATGCTGAACATAAGAAAAGTGCAGGGTATCATTTCCCCCTCTTAATCCTTCTGTTGTCTCCACCATTAGCAGGCAGATCCCACCACATCCAAAGCACATTGAGGATGCAGTCTGAGTTGTTACGGGGGCACAGTGTATCCTAGCTGTGGAATAACCCAAAGAAAGAGATTTACTGGGTTGAGCAAATAAGCTGTGGGGCAGATTCATGGCTCAGCCTGTGGCAGTTACCACCCCAGCTCCCAAGACACGATCTGACAATAAGCACATGGGTGCATTTTTATGACACAATCACCAAAATGAGATAATATGTCAAAGTTACCTCAAATTAAATGACAGTTTTGTGTATAATGTTAATTGTTACAATTAATTATCTCTCAACAAGGGCAAAGACAGGCAAACAAATTTTAAGAATCAGTTTTCAAGTTTCTGATCGCAACAAACATCCATCTGGAAATTGAATTGTGTGCTTGGACGCTATCAAATTATATTTCTATGTGGGACTCTAAAAAATTTAATTGTCCAGCTACAATTTCATAACTCAGTACTTTCATATTTTTTTTTTCCAATTTACTTTCAAGCTTTTACACAAAGAAACAGGATCCCAAAGTGGAAGCAATCTCTAAAAGCCGAACTGCCCAACTGGGTTCACGCCTGTCTCCCACTTCAACATGCCCAAACCACTCACTCGATTCAGACCTGCAGACTGCACTCGCGTTACCTACACCCAAGACATAAAACATGCCTGGCTCAGAAACGGCTTTTTACTAAGCGAAGAGTATATATGTCTGTTTGTTCGGTTCTTTACTAACAACTATCAAAGTGCAAGTGGGCACTGTGGGCACCTGCATTATTCACAAACCTGAAAAGGAGATATATTATTATATTCACCACTACATGAATAAATGATAAATGAAAAAGTGCAGCCTACGTGTTTAAGCAGCAGTATATGGTGGACCAAAACTGCCAAAATCAAAATCCCGATAGTTTCACAAAACCCTTAATATCTCTATTAAGTGAATTAAAATAATATTAAAAATAAATGTATGTAAAAAAAAAAAAAAATGTATTCATTAGTGTATAAAATCTGACACATATAATAGATACACACATATATAGTTGAAGGTCAGGTCTAGGTCAGGTCTATTAATTGATTAATACCTACATTTATTTTAATGTTTTGGGTTTTTTTGCACTTAATAGCATTTTTTTTAATCTAGTCACTTATTTAGTTCTTTTTGGCAGTTTCAGGCCTCCGTATTAAGGTGGTATCTGTTACCAGTTTTGCTCAAGAGTGACCAACCGTGAGAACCTCAAGAGCTAAAATTAGTGAACGTGACACTGGAGGGCACGGTTACCATGACAGCGAGCCAACCTGAGGCTATTGCTGCCGAGATACAAGAACAACAAGCTAAATCTAACTTTATACCACACTGCAATTACATCTGAATGTTTGAATGTGATCACGTGTGACTTGTTTTTCTTCAAGATTTATTACATTTCAGTGACTCTGCATCCATAAGATGGGTCTGTTTTATTTTTAAATTCTCAGTAGATATTCAACAGATTTATGCTTCCTGGAAACCTATGAATGCACTAGTCTTCATAAAAATAAAAAATAAAAGCTCCAAGCACCACACGCTCCTTTCCCATATGTTGTCTCCACGGGCAACCAAGCAGCCAATCTGTCGAAACTCCTGAGATTTCTCCTCTCTGACTTCCTCTTTATCCACGCTGAAACTGGGAAAACTATGTGGTGATTATATGCCATTTGACAAACATAGGCACCGCATCTGTGTGTTTATATGAGAGGTCATTGCGTGTATGCACATGCGTGAGCCTCCGTGTGTGTAATCACAGTTGATCAATAGAGGCCTGTATGCAGCAGCCAGCCTTCCCCTTCACCTCCTCTTCCATCCCAGCGGACCTGTTGATGCTGGAAAACAGGGGGGCTGCTGTACAACTGGGTGGCCACGTAAATGTGGCACTCATCTAATATGCACACTTACCTGCCAAAACACATCCTCATTAAAATTCAGAATACATAAAGGCCAGTCTGGCCAATGTGTCGTAATAAAACTATTTAATCGCACCTTTTGGCGCGCCTCATAATCATATGTGCAACAGCTAGCTTGGCTTTCAAGAAAATATCATTAAATGCCCTAAGCAGCACTGAAATATTAACAAAAGTTTCATTGTAATGTAATTAAATTTCTTTGACTGGCCTATTCAGTACATGATAGTCGATTATAAGACATCCATAAACAGCTAATAAAGACTGTTGTGTTTGTCGATTCCCTAATGGCGTGAAAAAAAAACATCCTGACCTGCAGTTTCTTTTTCACTGGGTTGGGAAAAAAGTATTTTTAAAAAGTCTACTCAAGTTTTACCCCTCTCTTCACAAGCTACTTGTCCTATGTGCAATCAGTGAGAGAATCAATATTTCTCTTCATGCCTAAACCTTAAATGCCATGAAATCATAAAAAAGTAAATGGACTGCCCATCACCATCTCGCCTTTGGTCTATCACACAGACCCATCCTGTAGTTAATAATTTAGTGACAGAGAATGATGATCCATTTCAACACTGCTGCGGTTGACTTAGTGCTCTGAATGATGACAATCCTGAAGCAAAAAGGCCTAATGACACCTCCAATGCACACGCGGTCAGATCGAACATCAGCTGGACTTTAACATGCCAACTCTCTTGCACAAGGCCTGTGCGATGTGTGACTGCACCCGTGTGAGGATAGCACAGTTAATACTCCACTGAATTCCCAGCGAGCAAGTGGGCGTCATGTGTCCCACCTCCCGCTCTGTCGCGCAGCTCCGTCACCAAAAACAACGGATTTCCACAAGCGGAGCAGTGAAAAACAGCTCAGATAAAATATCCAGCATGTCCTTATAATTTGGTTTATTTACACCATGCAAAATGTAAGTCGCTAGGTAAAACCACATAACACTTGTAAAAGAAGCTTGCCCAAGGCCATCAACACCTACTGAAAGCCTTTTTCTTTCTCTGCTGCACAAAGACTCTTATCAGACAGAGTTCAACCTTTCTGTTACCATGTTAAAACTGGATTCTCACTTTTCTGCCTTTTTGCGAAACTATCACGATGTGTCTTCTCACATCATTATTCACAATTAAGTGGGAACGGCCTCAGCTGGGCTCTTCATGCTTGTGTTTCTCGTAAGCCCACTGCTCATCAGCCAGTAACACTTTATCTAGCAGATGAAGAACTAGAAGGAAAAAAAAACTGTCTCTTGTGCTTGCAGATGGAGACGATTGGGTCAAAATTAATCTAGTTTCCCCCAAAGTAAGGACAACCAGAATGGAAATTTGACAAATTGTCATTTTATATTGAAATAATGGCAGACTGAGGCCAAAAAGGAAATTCCATTATTTCCATTATTTCTACCTGCCCCACCTCACTACTAAGAATCATTTAAAGATTGTGTGGAGAACGAATTGGCAGCCCAGTATGAATATTTACACACTTCATAGAGCCCCATTTTCAGTAATAGCTACATCTCACTTAGAAACCCTTAGTGCAAGAAGGGACATGTTATTCATAAGAGGTTAAGTAAGTTGACCTGCTCAGATGCCTGCAAAAAGGAAGACAGTCAATTAGACACATAGACCAGCACTGCACAGCATAACAGCTTCTTTCCGCAGCAGACACGTCACAAAGGCAGTTTGTTAAGGGAACCCTTAAAAAGATGAGCAGAGCAACACCGGAAATATCTATGCGCGGTGAGCTCTGCAATCTCGCGCGGTGAAAGGAGCTGCCACGCTCTCGGGCTAATTAACGCAAAATCAGCAATGACACTGCAGCAACAGCAAAGGCACAAAAGCTAAAGGATGCAAATCACAAGGATTGAAAGTTTTCATATATGTGAACATAATTCGTGGGTACAAAATCACGACACGTGTGCAATAAATGTGACCTTTGCGAGAGTAACAGTATAATATTTATTGTGTTACTCCTCGCGTGGTCTGCAGACTGCAGTACAGCTACCGAATGGAATAATATTCGCTTCATAAAAGTGACACTGTAGAAATACGGCGCTGGATTGCATTTGCATTCAAAATCTTGGCGCAACATGACAACTAACTTAGCTGCAGTAAGTAAATGAAATCAGGCACCCTTTAGCCCTCCATAGGATTCAGGATTCTCATCCTCACAAAAGTATATCTGGTCTGTTGCTGGGAAAACCCCACGGCTGAGATCAGACACAATGGAATGATCCCTGTTTGTCAATCAGCCATGCGTGCACATGCGTGCACATGCGTGCACGGTGTCCACTCTTTCAAGGACATTATAATCATTGGATATCGCCTTACACAGACAGCTGCAAGAGATACGAGCGCACCATCACCCGGTGTTAAATCTGTAGTGGGCTCGCTGGTGGTATATTAGTTCCAACACTTTGTATCAGTACTTTTTATCATCAGCCATTCCTGCAATGCTCAGCATCATCTACTGTTACAACCAGCCGCCACTGCTGTGCACAGTGGATAAACGCAATCAAGCCTTGGTAATAAGAAGCATAACAGCAGCAGGTGGAAATCTGCCTCTCACTGCACTGCCCACCCTCTAATATTTTTCAGGCATGCCTGTGACCTCTGAAGCCACCTTCACGAGCAGCCCTTTGATTATTAATGTTGAAGGCGAGGGCCTGCCTTTCGACCTGGACAGATAAAGAGGTGTTCTTTTCTTAGCCCAGAGAAAGAAAACTATAGTTAATTTATGAGACACTCTCTGCGTGAGAGTTTTACTTCTTGTTGTAGTATATCAGGTTCTGCACATCACACCAAACAAAGGAGAACCATATGTTTAAGCCAGAAGAGCAGTTGCTGCATGAAAACATCTGACATACATCCATGGAACTGTTCAGAGACTTTGTGGTATTATAATCCCTACTTGAGTCCATCTCACTTTTCCTACTATATTCCTACAGAAGCTCACTAGACTTGGTGCCGACTTTATAGCGATGTTACTTTAGTTAATGTGTATTATAACAGTATTAATAAAAGGGCTGTTAAATGCTCGTTTAAATCTCTTAAGGGAGTTAGTTCAACACTCCTCTAAGAAAACTTTGATACTTGAGATGAATAGACAGGTTTCTCGTAAAAGAAAATCTACCTTTTCCGTAGTTGAAGTGTAGTTTGATGGTCTTGCCCTGGTTGATGTGTAGGTAGGTGAACCACACTGCCGAGGTGAGCAGTACCAGCAGCAGCAGGAGCTTGAACTGCTTCCGGATCTTCTTCACGGGGAAGCGCAGCATCCTTGCTGAAACATCCTCCGGTAGCCGCCCGGTAGATTGTTAAAACGAGTCCGGAAGGCTGCTGTCTGTTCGGGCGCTGCTGTGTTGCGTTTCGGGCTGTTCCCGGCTCTGCTGAAGGACTCCCTTCTCCCAGTTACAGAGACTGCATCCCTGCGTGTAAACAGGGAGTGTTAACTACAGCCCCGAGGCGCGTCTCGTTCCCCCACATCCACGGGGTGCCAGCAGCGCCAAACTCGTTGTATCCTCAGATCTGGGTGCAAACACCTCTGTGGCAGTCATCGTTTATGAAAGCAACCCGTTGTCCTCCCCTCCCCTGTACGAAAACCGTGGCTTCAGGCTTCCCCGCTGGAGTTTTACAAGCGTCCGGGAAAGCAGGGGAAAGGCTGCTGATCAAAAGCCGCCGAGTTCTGTTAAGAATGTGAATGTGGGAATAAAATAGCAGTCCGGCGATAATCTACACAAATCCCCTAAAGCTCAAGCCCACGCTGACACCACAACGGTTTTATCGCTACTCAAGGATCATCCACGAGCACGGGTTTAGCGCAAAGTATCAAAGAGTAAGAGAAGTGTAGTTTCCAAGAGGAGAGGTGCTCGGGCGTAGCGTTTCTGCAGGTGGATGATTTAATATATTTCCAGATGAGCACAAATGAAAGGCGAATGCCGGTGAAACCTCTGTAAGATTGGTAGTCGTAAAGGTAACTGGACGGTTGTGTGTGGAGGGGTAAAGGTCAGGGTGGCAATCAGCCAAATGTCACAGTCCTCCGCGCTCCATCTATTGTTAAACACAGCCGAAACGGAGAGTCTGGCTTCCAATCGATGGCAGCGCGTTCAGCTGGAGCGCGTTTTTATTGAAGTCCGGGGAGAGGAGGGGCGATCAGCTGTCATCCTCATCCTCGGGTGGGTTTAAAGCCTAGCGACGAGTAAATATTACAAGATGCACATATTAAAAAAAACTGCTCCATGGCGCCGTAACAAGGTGGGTTATACTCAGATGCGACTCTCCAATACGCTGAGGTCCGGAGAACGGATCCCCATGCGCTCCGCTTTCTCCGTTGTCTTCACGGCAGGTGCATTTTTTTTTTTTTTTTACCTCATTCTCCCAAAGTAGGCTAGCTGCACTGTTCGACTCCGCAAATAACACAAGAAAGATCACAAGCAAGCGAGCATCTCATCCGGATTAAACAAATAAACACAATATGTAGCGCTGCTGGGATACACTACCTTGTGTTGTTTTTCCTCTCATGAGCTTTTTTCCCATTAAAACGCCGCAATAGCATCACCAGACCCGCGTGTCAACGAGCACGGGGAGTAAAAAAAATAAATTAAAAATAGCTGGGGTCCAGGAAGGGTGTCGCGGAGAAAGCAGCAACAAGCTGAGGAATAACCGGGAGAGAACATGGTTTTTGTTTTGCTACAATGAAGGAGGGTATCTCCCGTTTCTGCACAGCTCTGTACGCCCATCAATTGAGCATCTTTACGGTGCAGAGCAACCTAACCTGGGAGGACGAGGAATGACACGTCTGACATCCAATTACAACTTTGCAATGTGGTTAGAGGAGGCGGGACGACTAGTGTGCCTTCACCGTTGCTTGGCACTCATACGATCCGCCATCCAATAGCTAAACGCACGTCCTGAAACTTGTTCAGCTTTCCTGTTTTAACATATTCCCCAGAATTCAAGGACCCACGTTAATTAGATGAACAATGATTAGTCGCTTTTCAGGAAATGGGGGAATAACTCAACAAATTAAACCACTGAAATAGCCTTTGTAAGATTAATTAAAACACGGAGCACCGAAAAAAAAAATTCCAATTTTAGTCTATTTCTGATGTTGGATTTGTTAATTCCTTCAAAATTGTGTTTCTCAATCAATTTGTTTCAGTCACACTCTTTCCGTATTTTTTTTTTTTATCTTTATATCACACATTTTAATTCCTCTGCTGGAGTGTATTCCGTTTAAAAGCACCAGATAATTTTCATTTGTTTGCCAAACTAAAACACATTCCAGTTGTTTTAAAGAAAAGTAATTAGTGTCAGTACTAGTCGGAATTGTTTGTTGCGATTAATCGTAAGCCTAATACTTGAAGAGGAAGTAAGAAAATGCTTGAATATTTTATTCATTCGTTATGAGGCTGGAAACTTTGAAGCTGTCCTTACAAATTATGTAGACATTATGCAGCCTTTGTGTGTGAGCTGTATGGCGACACCCTGTAGACCAGTCATCATGCGCGCTTGAGTGCCGCCCAGTGGTCAAAGATAAAATAAATACATTTTTAAAAAGCAATGATTGCATATGTGAGGGAAAAGTTTTCATGACTTTCTTATTGTAATACGTCTGACCTTTTTAAATCTCACCCATGCATATTATGATTTTTTTTAAAAACTAGAACTAATTGTAAAAGCTTTAAAAACAAAACTAGAGCTCACCATTTAAAAGAGAAGCTCAACTGTAGTGAGAAACTAAACTGAAAAAAACATCTCTTTGTTAAGCTGAAGTCACAAAATGGTTAGGTAAACACATTACTATGTTGATTATTTAGTGGCTCTGTAGTGTGATGGGTTACATATTTGCCTACCAAGCAAAAGCTCAAGTCTGGGAGGAGACACAAATCCCTTGGAGATTGTGTCAGGATGGGTGTGGGTTTTATCAGGTGTAAGAAAAGGGAAAAAAAGGTCTTCCAAATCAAATGTGGAGCTACCTGCTGTGGCGATTCCTTGTGAATAAGGGAGCACCTGAAAGTAGCTTTTTTCTAGTATAGTAATTAATTCCTATAGTACATACTGTGTTGAGGTAGTGCGACATTGAGATGGTAGGAATAGTAAAAGGTAGAATTGTCTCACTCTGACAGGTGGTTTCAAAGAAAGGGTTGGGAGAGATGTCAGTTTGCTCACACCCACACACCCTGGAGAAGATGTGTAAGTGAGAATATCTATGGGCTGATTTGTGGGTGTGAAAGAATAAAGGGGGGGAAAAGACATGTATGAGTGAAATAAAAGGAGCCTTAAATAAACCTCCAAAGAACAAGTCTTCCTGTATTTATTTTTGAATGACACAATGCATTAACCATGTGATTTATCCCCGGTGAAATATAGGTCCATCCACCTGCAGCTACAGTGAGCTACGGATGCCATTACAAATCGAGATGGAGATCAAAAGATGCAAAATCTATCCTATAATATTATGACCTCAATTTAGTTTGTCCCAGCTGTCCCTTCTGAATCAGATGGATCACAAACCATAATCCCCTGTCTTTGTGGATTAATAATGTAATCTTCAGAGCAAACACTGAGCGTAAATGAAATGCTTAGGTATTCACCTGGGCCGTATTGAAATGAGTGAATGACCTCAGTCAAGCATCGTTCACGCTGAAACAAAAACTTCACTGCGTTCACCTTGCTTCGGCGGTTGCAGTGAACGTCCAAGGTATTTCATCACACCCACACGGGGTTTGAAAGTCACCCAAAGTATGTAATCAAGTTGTTTCATGTACTGTTTTTTTTTTTTCTCCTCCTCCCATTTGGATGCAGGACATTACCATGGGCCTTCTAAGGGACATTCTTCTTTACATTTGATCATCTAACTTGTTTTTGTAAGGCTTGAGATCTCTTTTGTGCTATAATCTCCTGTTTGTCTGTTCCTCAGTTCTTTATTTTTCATCCAAAAGCAGGCAAGCATCCAATGAGCAGTGAGGGACCTTCACAAAGTGAACAAAGTTTCACACAGTGCATACAGCTTCATTTAGTGATAACTAGCACAAAGGAGAAGGTATAAACGGGCTAAGTGAAAGGTTAAGAATCAACTGAAACATGCTGATGGTCAGCTTAGTTATTTCTGTCTTAATTTTAACTTGTAGTGATTTTACTTCTCCCTCTTTGAGTCCCGCAGGAACATTTGGCACCTAGTCCCACCCTGCAGTGATTTCCATGCTTGGAAGAATCCAGGAGGAGGACGGGGTGGTGTGCAGTGGGATGATATGGACAGAAAGGGTATGTTCAAGGTGGGGACAGATAGAGGTAGGCATGCCGCTGTTTCGTAGGGTATTACAGAAACCATGCCCATAGGGAAGAGTCGAGGCCCAGCAGGCTGTGAGGCACAAATTTAGCACTGAAGTTAGATACCACTGAGCCACTGGGTAAGGCATCACTGGGGGTTCAGTATTCAGAGGGCATTCTCTCCGAATATGATGATGTTTGCATTTTGAACAAAGAAAATGTGATGCAGACAAGCAAATGAGGAGAAACCATCCTCGTTGTCAAGCCTTCCACGGTTTTAATCAGCAATTCAACTACACCAAGAATTGCATCTTTTTAGAATTTCTCTCATTATACTCACCCGACATCTGCTTGTCTGTGTTTGACAATCTCTGCCCATCTGTCAGCCTGCCTGTCTGTCCGTCCGTCCTTCAACCTTCATCTCATTCTGTCTCTCACAAACACCCCGCCTCGCCGTCCTCCAACCTTCGCTTTTTCCTGGGCAGCACAGCAGCCCACAGGCTTTGATGAGAGGTCTAAGCTAAAATGTCACAGGGATTAAGAGGTTTTGCCTCCTGCATCCCTCTGGATCAGTTCTGGCTGCCCTCTGTGCCTCAGCTTCTTCCTCCCAAAACAGGTGCAGATTGGCATTTCTTTCTGCTCCTCTGTGTCCTATTGAATTTATTTCTGGAGAGGGAGGTGGAGAGACTAACATTCTTCCATGTTTATAGATGAGTAAAGAGGAAACAGGGGATGAGGGGAGGTCTGGTGAAGGGATGGAGAGGAAAGAGGAGATATTAAAAAAAATCCTTCGAGCGAAGTATATGTTGATTCGATGGGATTATTCGTTTAATTGTATCACCTTGGTAAATACTGAATCTTCCTGAATAACAAATGCACATAAGCAGACATGTGCACTCAAAGGACAAATGCAAAGTAATGAAAATTATGTTTTGTTTTGTTTTTAAAAAGCTGATGTTTAAAAAGTTTTACAAGTTGACTTTAATTTCTACAGAGTCACTGCACAGAAGATGGACACATGCACCCTGCAGCTGTCTCCTGCAGCCGTCCAAATACAGTTAGATTTGAAAATGAGTTGTCTCCAGAGAGACAACTCAGAGTGCAGCTCAGAGGGCCCCATCACATCGATAGAGCTGTTGCCATATTAAGCAGCGACTGCAGTGTTCTCTCTGATTGCTTCTGCAAAAAAAAAAAAAAGTTAAATAGACCCAAGCGCCCACACAAGTCCACCCTTTATCTTTCCACAAAGATTTTGTCAGTTGTGGAGCATTGCCGCAGTGAATTAAAGAGCGAGCTGCGATCCCGTGTGAACAAGTGAAGAATCTAAATACAGAAACTGTAAAAATAGCTCCGCTGTCCACGTTATGTTAACGGTAAACATGTCAACGTGTGGATTCTTCTATTTTCCGAGTCGTAAACGGTTTATCTGAGGAGGGGGCATGCAATATCAAATGACATCATCAATGTGCTCTCTGATGTGATGAATCTTGCAGCTTCTCTGTGAAAGTACCAATCGCATTCATTATGAGGCCACTGAAGAAGCTCAGACAGTTGAAATCGGAGTTACTTTTGTAGTCTTGGAGGCCATCTTTTATCAAGAGTAAATGTCTATCCTCGGTGCTTTCTGGGATTCAGCGCTGACAGGAAATCTCACATAATAAAATTCAGCTAACGGATTCATTCTGTTTTGTGTCGTTGAGTATGACTGTGCTTAGAAAGAAATCTAGGTCATTTCCCCATCATTAATATGCCAGCCAGGTGTAGCGCAAAGAGGATTAGAGGGAAGCAATGCCAATAGGGCTCTCTATGTCTGCCTCTTCTTTCTATCTCTTTCTCTCAAACCAAACAATCACACTTAAGTGCTCCCCACGGTATTTCAAAGAGCATGTCCATGACAAGCAGTCAAAATTTGCAATAAAATATTTCTACATTATACCCAGCGCCAAGGATGAGCTTGTTTCAAACCCATTAACCAAGAAATATCCCCAGATTTTCTTCTCTGGCATTGCGTAAAATCATTAAAGTAAACGTCAGCTCAGATACTGTACATGACTGTTTAAATTAGTTTTCCTGCTCCTAAAAGTCGCTAAAAGTAGCTGTAGGAGTGATGAGCAACAAACACCGCCTTATCGAGGAGAACAGCCGTGAACCAAATCTGGCCCTTCACACATATGAATCCAGCTCACACATCTCTGTAAGTTCCCAATAACATTTTGGCCTGTTTGTTATCGTTATCTGCGCCCCATTCACCTGCCAAGCCAAACAGGCGGGTGCACCTCCACTGCACCTGCAGGTTAACAATTAATGGCACAAACAGGAAGCTTGATGCAGAGTGTAAAAAGACGCTTGTGTCGTTTTCCGAGAGACAACTTCATTGTGATATTTGAATGGATGTGCCAGCAGAGATATGGAGCCATAGACGGGGAGCACAGGTTTGCAAAGCCACAAAGGAGCACGACTCTACAGCAAAATGTGTGTTTGTGATGGATCTGTAAAGGGTTACGTTTCAGGCAGCCTGCTTTTTTTTGGCAGGCTAGGCAACATGGTACAAGCAACCTACATGCTCAATGTGGCTATTGAATTGTATATATATGTATAGATTTTTTTTTTAAAAAAATGGAACAATAATACCAGCATCTGTAAAATTCAGGCAGGTTACGAATTGTCTGTGTGGTAGCCTTCTTGTAAGACTAATCAGTTTATAGTTTATGCTTTATTTAGGTCATGCTTTATTTTTCATGTGTTTGATCGCTGGCATTTCCTTGCACGAGGCAATAAAACAGAACAAACACAGTTCTTCAAAGGTGCATCCAAATATCTCCCTCCAATGTGTCATAGCCCCCGGGTCTTGGACCTGGGGTTTTGAGTTTTTTGAAAGTTCATAGTTCCTCTTGTTTTCAGTATGATTTATGTTTGGGTTCTTTATGAGTTCTTCATTCTTTGCTTTGTTGCTTTAAGTTGATCTCTGTGGTATTCCTTTATATGCGAAGTCTTTAGTTCTTGTTAGTTTTAGTTACTGATGATTTTGTGGAGTTTGTTTTCACTTTGTTTTCACTCTGTTCCCTTTCTGTCCCTCCATCAGTCTTGTTTCTGTGTTTGTCTTTTGTCTTTGTGTTCTCTGTGTCAAGTTAATCTTGTTCCCCTGTGTAGTTGTGTCTTACTTCCTGTTTTATTTTGGTAGCTGTTGATCTTTTGTATTTTGTGTGTGTGTGTAAGACTACTATCTTTGGAACAATAGTTCAGGGGTTCAAATCCCAGCCAGGGCATCCAGTAAGGGTCCCCAGGGCCCCCAAAGGTCCACTTCAGGTGTTGAGGAACCAGAACATACTGATGATGGCTTAAATGGACAAGGGAAAGTGGACGAGGGATGAGAATAGGGAACTGCTGGAATGCTACAGTGAAAGGGGTTACACGAAGGTTCTTCAACACCAAACATCCAGACTAACGTCAAAACAATGAGTAGCTCAGTGTTCCAACATCCACAAGAAGCAATTGCTATCACAGATAAGATAAGACATCTTTATTGTCATTGCATAAAATGAAATTTTCTTGGAGCAATCTTCCAGGTGCCAACATAATAAATACAAAAAAATGATATATATATATATATACACACACATGTAAATAGGATAAATGAGGATCTGGTATTTACAGTGAAAATGGCAATAAACTGTTTATTTACAAACAAAATTAGTGCAGTGTGCTAAAGTGGCGTAGTGGATGTGCGAGTGGATGTGAAGGTGGAGCTATAGTCTGTAGGGTTTGTTATTGGCAGTGTTCAGCAGTGTAACAGCTCTATGATAAAAGCATTGTTTCAGTCTCGTTGTCCGGGCGTACAGTGTCCTGTAGCGCAGTGTCCGGGTGTGTGTGCTGTCCCTGATTATGGCTGTGACCCACCTGGTGCAGCGGGTCCTGTATATGTCCTCTAGTCTGGGGAGCTGGGTGCCGATGATCCTCTCAGCAGTCTTGATAATGCGCTGGAGAGCTTTCCTGTTGTCTACAGTGCACCCAGATGACCATACTGACATACAGCCTATGAATAGCAACAAGCTGTCAATACCTGAGGCCTTAGAAACTGCCAAGCAAAGACTCACAGCCTTGGTGAACTGCTTGAAGAGGTATAGCAGAGATATAGAAGCCAGGAGAAGAAATCAGATGTTCTCCACTGAGAACTCCACAGAGAACCTCTGTGTACTCTCAGAGGCAGGGGGAAAATATGAGAACACCCCCCTCAACCAAGGCTGGAGACAGAACAATACTGAAAAGCATATGGAAGAAGGATGCAACATATAACAGCAATGCTCAGTGGCTAGTGGATCTGTGAGCAGACCACAGAAACCTCAGGATCCAGTAACTGACACAGTGGCAGACATCCAAGAGAAAGTCTCAGATATGAAGAGTTAGACAGACCAGGCCCTGACATGATTCACACCTTCTGGCTAAAGAAGTGACCTGCACTCCATGAGCACCTGCCAGCACAAATGTGCCAGCTGCTAATGGATGAGATACACTTGGAATGGCTGACCAAAAGCTGGACAGTTCTGATCCCCAAGAATCTCCAGAAGGGACCAGTCCCATGCAACTACCAACCAATAACATGGAAGCTCCTGTCCAGCTACCTTCCACAGTTTAATTAGAGATTCTAAGTGGGCCATAGGCGTGAATGCAGTGTAATTAAAGTGCTGAATGAACATAGATGTGAAAAGGTAAATATGGCTTGTTGTGTAGATCATTTTGCGCCGTCATTAAGACTAAAAAAAATGGCAGTACAAATGCAAACCCATTGAGCAATAAAAGATCACTGAAGCTTATTGATGAGAGCAGGAGGAGGGCCACCAATGTTCTGTAAGATCATCTTGAAAACAAACGTTCTCACCTTATTTCTCATATTGTGCTTTATTAAACATGCCGTTAAACTTGGTAATCACCTGCTTTGTTAAATTTCTGAACATTTCAGTCGTCAGAATTAAATCTTAAAAAGGTCTTATTTAGCTTTCCTTTGAGCTTTTCCGGGAAACTTAGATATGACAATTAAGCACCAGTGTTTATTTCTTAGAAACTCCATTAAAGTGTGAGTTTTAGTAAAATGCATTTTACTAGAACTGAATGACTTACAACCACCAGCGTACACAAGATTATCCAGTGCAAATGCACACAGACTGGAAATCAGTTCTTTTTTCACCGGTGCCTTCATGACCATGATATAGGCTGACTCTTTTAAAGCTCTTCTGTTTTTCATGGCAAGAGAGTTCTTTTTGCAATGAGCTCACACTGCACCAACACTATCTGTGCCCACCTGCTGCCTTTTGAACTAGTTTGGATATTTAAATATTCTCTTCCCTGTTAGACTCTTCAGACTCCCACTGCTTTCTGGACTTCTAATTTTCTTTTAACTTTCTTTGCAATATTTTAGGTTTCTCCTTTTTTTTTCTTTTTTCTTTTTTTTTTGAATTATTGTTATACTTTTTTACTACATAACAAGAGTTTTTATTTGTTGGCTGTTACGCTGCCTTCCCTCCTGAGCATCAGCAGTGGATTTTTTTCTAATCAGCCAATCATATGGCGGCAACTCAGTGCATATAGACATGATTATTTAGGTGACATTGAGGGTGGCATGATTGTTGGTGACAGATGGGCTGGTCTGACTATTTCAGAAACCCCAGGAAGCCAATAGTAACTCAAATAACCTCTTCTTGCAACCAAGGTGTGCAGAAGACCGTTTTTGAATGCGCAACACGTTGAACCTTGAAGCAGATGGCCTACAGCAGCAGAAGACCACACCCGGTGCTACTCGTGTCAGCTAAGAACAGGAAACTGAGGCTACCATTTACAGAGGCTCACAAAAATAAATTGGAAAACAGTAGAGCACCTTTGGTATGCGGTGGAACGGGACAGTTGCATCACGGATGTGCAGCAGATCAAATCTGCAGCAACTGAGTGATCATCACACAGTTGCCATCATGTCAATATGAACCAAAAATCTCTGAGGAATGTTTCCAGCAACTCGTTGAATCTGTGCCACAAAGAATTAAGGTATGTTCAACGATTATTATTTATATCAATAACTTCCCTTATCACGCATACTGGAATCAGACAATAAAATTTCTACCATGTGTTATCTTCTTGAAAACTGTAAAGTGTGATTTTCTTTCTGTTTTCAAATTGTCAGAAGGAATATCAAGAGTGTGACCTCAGTGGTAATTACACAGACTTTCCATTGTCTCAGTTGGAACAGAAGGAGAAAAAAATGCTGAACTATTTTTTTTCTCATCTATGCAGTTTTCATATACCAAATTACTATTTAATGTGAAACTGTGTGTCTGCAAGGAATTATTGTCTGTAGTTTAATAGTTTATCATGTATTAGACACAGTGTCAGCTCTCAGCAGATGGTATAGCAAAGCGCACACAAGGACACACAAGGTATGAGATCAGCAGAGGATGATGACGTATAGGTTAATGGATGTATCTTTGCGGGATGTACATGCATATTCAACTTGTAATGATATATTCAGACCTCTAACACTGAAGCAGAAAGGAAAATGTTCCTCAGAAATGGAAGCTGCTAGAACCTCTCTGCTCTTTGGAGAACATTAATGTCTTATAATACTAGCCTGAGATAGCCCTCAGAGTACCATCAAATAAAATGACCTGTGGGAAATATTATCATTAAGGTCCAACTGAGGGCGGCCTCAGCAGGCATAACCCAGAGCAGATCACAGCCTTATTTGTCCAGAGACAGGACACAGCAGGGGTTTAAGCTGCGTGCTATATCATGGCTCATCCACCACAAAGGAACCAAGAAACAAGTGGAGACCAAACTGGCAGGATCCCACAGAGAGTGGAGCATTGTGTGGATTAAGGACATCACAAGATGAGACATTTGGGCTGGAAGCAGTAACCTTTGGTGTAGACTAAATTTATGAAAAACTAAAAGCTGTACTGTAACAAGTAAGTTTGGTTGGCTGTGTGGCTTGTTTTTTTTTTTCTGAAATAATAGAGCCACGGTGGGAATAAAAATCCTTTTGCAGTTTGCCATGCTGGCTGCTGCGTGAGAGAGGGGAGGGAGAGAGAGAGAGAGAGAGAGAGAGATCAAGGACACCGAACAAAGAGGCAGAGAAGTAGGCAGGGAAAAAAGGCGTTCTTGTGTTCCACTTGCAGTGAGACAGCAACCTGTTCAGCACTTTGTAGCTCGCAGTCACTTGCTACTTGGTTAGACTGTAGAGTCATTCCATCAAAGAGTTTGCTGGGGCTGCTTAAAAACGACACTCTGTGCCAGGTATCAAAGCTTACTGCACTAATTAGCTCTCAATGTGTAGTTATTTGCTGCAGGAGGGAAAACTTACATAAACTTCTTGGATTTACATTCTTTATCACTCATG
Organism: Cichlasoma orientale; assembly: GCA_034780415.1. Taxonomy (NCBI): domain Eukaryota; kingdom Metazoa; phylum Chordata; class Actinopteri; order Cichliformes; family Cichlidae; genus Cichlasoma; species Cichlasoma orientale. The sequence continues at coordinate 354,281 of JAVDPK010002459.1, forward strand.
TTGAGATTAATAGCCGGCTTGCGTTGGCTTTTAAAGTCAAATTTGCACGTTAAGCCCAGGCTGAGAAAAGAGGTTGGATTTGTTTACTGGCTCACAGGTGCAGACACGGTCACATGCAGTGAAATTTATGTTTTGTTTTTTTCTTTGTTGTTGTTTTTTTTTTCTTAAGAAATTCTATTTAATACAGTGTGCGACATTTTTGCATGCATTAACAGCACACAGAGCTTGAAATTTGCTCACACTTTCACAGAGGTTTTACATGTCTAATGTTGTTTGTTCAGCTTCTCGTAGTATGTATTCATTCTGTTCGCACAAAGAAGTAGATACACCAGCGCACGTGCAGAAAGGCAGAAATGAGAGTTGGGCATGAGGGAGAAATCCAAATTCAAAGTAAGAAAGAAGTAGCACAGTTCATCAGTGGTACAAACACAATGCATTATCTCACACAGCAGGTGTGTGGATTACCTTTTTAATTGGATCATGGTGCGAGAACTGGAAAAGGCAAAGGTCTATTGTAGTCACTGTTGAAAGGAGGGTGAGCAGAGGAAGGGAGGTGAGTTACAGTCTTGCATGGGTTTGGAAACGCAAACCCAGTTACCACAGAAAGATGTGTGTTTAATGCATCCCGTACACTTGTGTATACACTTAAACACATTCAAGTATGTGATGACCAGCGTGGGGCTACTTGTTCATCGTCTTGTCCTAAGAGATCACACTACAGGATATTAGCTGTGTAACTGTGTCTTTGCCCCTTCCTATCTACTGGGGGGGGGGGATCTATATTTTTGTCTGTTTAAAGCCAGGGACTGTTCACACCACCTTAACATCGTCCTCATGGCGGCAGAGCTCCTCCAGACCTCCAGGGTCAAAACAGAACATGCACATGTCAGACAGGCAGATGTCCTCCTCCTCCCAGCGCTCCACCAAGTTCTGTAAAGTGGCTCTGGGCTTGGCTAGGACCACGGAGGGTAGGACGATCCTCTCCCTTTCTGTAATTCTTACTGTTAAACCACATTATTTTTGCACTTTAGGCTGCTGTAACTTGGGTTGCCCATTTGCACATGATTCTGATTTTCTTACCATGGATGTGCTCGACTCGCCTTTAGAGCACTCCAGGGTTCCGCATAAGACCTCCGCTGTGGTGGAGTCCTTCAGCCAGGTACAAAAATCCCCCCCAAATCCCAGAGGGAGAGTCTGTCCCAGATTTTGAAGAGAAGCTAGGCCCCATCACTGCCCAAGAGGGTGAGGTGAACCGTTCTTTTCATTCCACACCAGCTTGAAATTTCACAAAATGCCCTTTGCGTCTCCCAGAGTCTCTCTTCACATTGCATTACAAACAAGTGTGAGCCCTTGAGGCTCTAAGAAATCTATGTGCCAGCTAAAATTAGATACTTGTCCATTATTTGCCTAGAAACAGCGTATGGCACAAATTAAACTCCACTGGGGAACAAAAGTTTTCTGTGATGTAAAAAGTTTGACGTGAGTATTTTTTTGGGGTGACGTTACTGTGTTCCCCATCTGATCAAAGTCCTAACAAAGACCTCACAAAGGGCAGAAACACTGTTATAGAGACTACGTGATGCTCATTACTTCCACTGAACACTGCCTTTGCTGCTTGTGCTGAATACTAGTGCCTGTTTAGCATAAACTGTATGTGTTTGAATCTGATTCACTGCAGCTCTACATGTAAATTATAGATTAAGAGACATGCAGAAAATTGCCCATCACAATGTGCAGAACACTGCAGAGTAGCCATGCTATTATCATTCATGGAATAACCCTACAGCTAGTGTCTCAAAAGGAAATGATCGCCCTATATCATTTAATCTTATGTTTAAAAAAGAAAGAAAGAAAATAATGGTTCTAGCACTAAAATGAACTTCAGACAGCTTTGCATGCACTTGCACTCTTGTTTTGTCGAGTTTTTCACTGAATGCTACGCAGTCATGTCTATTTGCCATTCATTTTTTGAACTTAGGTGTGAAGATGATAGCGCCATCAATATCCGGAAGTGGAGCCACGTGCATTTCAATCTAGACACTTTACAGTACGCAGTCAAAATGTGTAACTTTACAAAAGTGACTGTGCTCATAAAAAAAAACTCTTGCTGGGGGCTTGTGACCATGTACGGCCTATCATTAAGCCGAACAGCTCCGCCGTTTTGGTGCTGTCAAGTGAGACGGCACGCCATGCATCATGAGGAAAAGTAGATGGGAAGGAAAAAAAACTCTCCCTGAACCTTTTATCTATAACCACTCTGGAGTGGATTTAGTGCTTTCTCTGTACCAGCCGGGGAGCTTAACTGAAGCTTAAATAGCTATTATAAAGCAATTAACTCGTGGGTGCTGACATATGCATCTCCCCTTGCCATCTGTTTCTCTGGTGAGGGATGACTGTTAAGTTCGAATGGTAAGTGTTTAGGAGTTATTCCCAGCGTGGCACTGCCTTCTACTGCTTGAAACGAGTACTGCAGTGGGATTAATAATGACCTGATAACGCAATGACAGTGTGACAGTGTGTCTTGCGGTATTCATTAAACTAGACATGTTGATTCGTCATCTTCTGTTCATTTATCTAATGTGTAATAACTTTTCTCCACATTAGATCAAAAGCCTGACCTTGGAGGACGCTGATGTCTACGAGTGCGTTGCCTCCAACGAGCATGGAGAAGCCATCTTCCTCCATATCACATAAACATGTTTGTCTGGAAGTCTTCTGCTCAGTTTGCCTCCATTTTCCACCCGTTGCCTCAGGTGAAAGTTGCTTTCTCTTTGTTTCCAGATCCAGCAATGGACTTCAAAAAGATGCTGAAGAAGCAGTAGGAGCACACGCATGTTGTCTAATATTAGCTGTGACACACCTGGAAAGTGTCAAGGTGTGATGAAGCATTCTTTGATCCACTGCCAGACATTTTTTTTCTTTTTCTTTTTTTTTTTTTTGAATGCATCGAGAAATACCCACAGGACATGATCTAAAGAGCTCCACTGTGACCCATTGTATCTGGTCAGACTGAGGTTGATGCTTTCGAGCTGCACATATTCACACACTACTACTCATGCATGCAAACAAGCCTGCGCAATATCTTTCTCCTTTTGCAGTGGTGTGGAGAAGAGAGGGGAGAAGAAGAAGCCACCGACAGAGGAGGCGGTGTTAAAGATTCTGGCTGGAGCTGACAAAAGGGACTACGAGAGGATCTGTGCCGAGTACGGCTTCCTCGACTTCAGAGGCATTCTCAAGGAGCTGAAGGAGATGAAGAAGGAAGTGGAGGTGGAGGTAGGCCTGTCATACAGAGAGCTTGCGCATATGACACAGGATCACATAAAGATGAACAGATTTGAGATATGATAATAAAAAAAACTGTTCAAAATAGAGCAAGAGGGAACTTAAAAAAGTTTGCACAGCTTGGCAACAAAGGTGTGTTGCAAAGTAAAAGTCAACTGATGTGAAAGTGGGAAATAAATGTCATCTCTCACTTTTTTCGGTTTGTTAAATAAATAAGTATTTGAAATTTTGATATGTTTTACAAGATGGTGCGCATGTTGAAGCCCCTGGAGGACATCGTCTTTGGCGCTAGCTTGGAACTGAAGGATCCAAACATCAGGATGCAGCGGTTTTTGGTAAGAACCGATCTGTTTTCTGGTTCTTTGCCAGAGTCTGCTTGTTTATGGATGTTTCCATGACATAAACCACTTGTGATTTCTCCCTCCATCCTGGCATTTTATTTGCGATTCAGGGTGCAGAGCTGCTGCGGGTCCAGTACTCTCATGGGAAATATGAAGTGAAACAAATGGGAACCGAGCACATGCTGTGCATTTCTAGTGTGTGCCTCAGTGACATGAGCGCCTACACTCTGCAGGTTGGAGACAAGAGAGCAGAACTCAGGACTATTTGACCCATTTGACCCATCGAGATTATTTGTCCTCTTTTGAGGTTCCTCAGTCACCTCATATTTGTCAAAAACCCATATATAAAAAATTGTTTTAGCTGTTAGTTGGTTTGTTATTTTCGGGATATGTTTCCTTGATTGGTCAATAAAAACCCTTCTTGTCTTCTACTACATCACATTCAGAACCTTTTAAATTCTTGTCTGACTTCAAGCCGAAGAAAGCGATGGAGCGACAGACTGCTGAGATTGAGGTCCGTCTTTCCAAGAAGACGGCTCAACCACTCATCTGGAAGGTTAGCATGTGGCTCAGCAAGACCATCTTAGGATTTAATTACACTTTTACACAATCTTATGATATCCCATATAAAATGAGACTGAAGATTTTTCTTTTTTAAAGAACACTCGGATTTCTTGACATCTCAGTGACTCCAGTGAGAGGAGCCCACAGCTGCAGTATATTGCCTTCATTTGAGGAAATGTAAAACACCAGGAACTACATGACTGAAATGTAATGTGGGAATTGTTTTCCAAGAAGTGTTTTTTATTTATTTATTTATTTTTGCAGGTAACGGAAAAGGAAATAAAAAAAGATGAAAAGTCTGATGACTCCTGTCTGAGGATGATCTGACCTACACCTTAAAGGATGTGAAAGCCATTGACATTGGAAACTATAAAATCAGCATTGGTGAACCCACTGTCACTGTGCCACTCTTTATTGAATGTATGTTCAAGTATACAAGGTTTTAATTGCTTTTACAAACACACACACACACAAATTTTTTTGTCTTGTTTTTGTTATGTTTTGTTTTCCCCAAAAGAGCTATCTTGTTTTTTCCCCTAGTATTTCTAGGGAAACAAACCTTCACAGCTGAGATATGAGCAGCTACTGCCTTGTTTCCCTCCCCTGAGATTAGAGGCTTCGCTCCTTCATAGCTATGCAAAACAACATCATCTTCCCTGTTTTTCAAATGAAGATGTATGGGTAGTGCAATAAATCCTCCCTCCTAGTGCTGAGTTGAAAGTAATCCAACCAAATCCCTGCTCACAACAAGCTCATTTATTACAGCTCTGCCTAACAAGACATTTACTTGCCCAAGGTGCAAGTTGGGGCATGTAAATATCTTTACAAGGACATGTGGCTGTCCTCTGGGTTTGCATAGCAATTGAGGTTGTGTTAATTATAGTTATTCATGAATATGAGCACACTCTTTTTCTGGGGCTGAATATAAAAAAAACGAACCTAGTAAGTGTGTAAGCATTTAAATTCTGTTCATAGTTTCACCTTGTAATAATCAGTGTGTTTGGCTCTACTTTTAAAATTACTAAAAACTCCAAATGTACTATGATAATAGAGTCCAAAGAACTCTAAATTGCCCCTCTGATTTTCATTCTTGCTCTGTTTCACTTCCACGTGGGGATTCCCATCAAGTTTACCAGCCATTTGAAAAAATGTCTGCGTTCATGAGAGAGGCACAGCCCGTCTGGAGTGTGAGATGAGCTCCAAGGACTTGCACATTCGCTGGCTGAAGGATGGGTGTGATATCACAGCAAGCGGGCACTACATCTTCGTGCGCGAAGGAAAAAGGGCCGAGGTTATTATAGGAGACTGTCTGCTCGCAGATGAGGGAGAGTACTCTGCTGTCTGCATTCAGGACAATGATACACATGAATATGTCACATCTGCTAAAGTCACCGTGGATGGTAAGAATTCTGATTTGTAAAGAAAAAGAACGCTTACGTTTTCATGCACTCTAAGGTGAAGGTGCATGTGTTGCTCCACAGATCGCACAATACAGTAAACTGCAGTCACAGTAACAGAGAAACAGAAAATCAACACAGTTCAGACCAAAAAAAGAGTGTAAGCGTCAAAAATGATACACTGTGGAAACAAACCATAGGGCTACTGTGTGTAATAGCGCATTATTACACAGTAACAAAATAGTGGTTAGAATCAGTGCACATCCTGTTGCAGTGTTAGCTACAGCTTCTTATCAGCCTCACACCCAACGCTCTTCCCTGCAGCATTACAGTGAAAAACTCGCAAGTATGCCAACCTATCGTTTTCACTCTTCTGTAACTTCTTATATTCTGTTGTCTTTCCCTTGTTGCACTCCCACACAGCCTCACTCCTCTTTCATGGGCAGGCTGTTACCCCTGCAGAATTTTAATCTGAGCAGGCTCCACCATGTTCACAAATTGCTGACTGCTCTCAAGTTCTCTAAATATGCTTTACAACACTCATACTCGTGACCGCCACCTTCGGGCTTTTGACAATTAGACGGATTATTCTGGATGTGATGACTTGCACGGCTAAATAACACGAGCATATTTTGGAGCCTAAAACTAAAAACAGACTTCAACTGTTGTTTTTGAATCAAGCCAAAGCGACTGAGGACAAACTGTGCAATCTGAAAATGTAGCATAACTGATTAATAATGAATTCTCTGAATCTTAATTCTCCATAAGTTCTTTCTCTGTGTGGTGCCAGGGTGTTTTGCCTCAGTGGAGAGTGGTGTGTCAGATTTTCAGCGTTCTACAGGCGCCCCTGCAGAGTTGCGTGTTGTTCTTGATGAGGAGAGGGTGGATGGTGGCTGAAGGGTGGGGTGGAGGTAAGCATTAAAATGAGATTGGATAAAGGAGTTGTTAGCTCTTAATCCTCAAATGTATTTTACTAATGTTGATATTTTTTCTTATAAAAAAAATTAAAGCATCTTAGATTGCTGAGAATTTTAGAACATGTGCCTAACTGCAGCCTCGAGGAGCTGCTACTACGATTGTATTGCTCCACTTTTTTCTGTCGGTTAAGATAATGTGAAGTTAATCAACACTCATTTTATTCAGCTGCTGTTGAAAAAAGTATGAACGTCAGTGCCTTTGGTGTTAAATTCAACAGTTTTGGAAGCTGAATGGAGTTCAGGTGGTTAAACAGGGAGCCGTCCACAAACTGATCTTGTCTGGTGTGAATGAGTCCCATGAGGGCAAGTATACCTTCAAAGCCAGGGGGGCAGAGAGTGAAGCTGTGCTCAGTATAGCAGGTTAGTGTGTGCTCGATAGTTGAGTATTTATTTACAGGTGAGGCGGGATTTCAATGCACGAGGAAGCTTCCTGCCACTGTTACATAGAAAAATCAGCCCAACTCTGAAATTCAGGCAGTTTATTATACCGCATCAAGTGCTTTTATTGGCAATATGAGTAGAAAAGTAAAAGTGCTTATGTTTAGCTTGTGGTCCTCTTTGCTACAGTGTCTTCTGGATACCAAACTTATGCTCAAAACCTTTTAAAACCATGCTAAAAACTAAAAACTGTAAATAATCAATGGAAATCCATCCATCCATCCCTAGACCCTCCAGATATTGATTCCTGTGTGCTGGACTTGTTGAGCGCTAACTTCAGCTTCTACCATCATTAATCATCTTGACCTTCAATCAGCTAATTGTTATCAAAATTAGCTCTTAGAACAGCTAGGTGCGACTGCAGGGGGAAGGTAAAGAGAAGTGCTTTATGATTCAAAGTGAACTGTAATCGCAGTTTTACTGTAATCATTTTTCAGTTTCCCACCCTTCAGTTTGGCATTTTGGCTTTAATCACCCTTTGCTCTTCTAGTTTCTATAACTAGAAGAGCAGGAGGTGTATCTTACTAAGAAACTGAGGGCACTGGATGCTCATACAGTAGTCAACTGCTTTATCATCTATTTTACTCTAAATTGATATCATCTTGTTCTTAAACAAGACTTGAAACTAGCAACTTAGGCCATGCAGCCATTTGGAAAATGTTTACCGAGCTCATAAATTAAGTGTAAAGTTGTGCCATTTCTCGTAGACTTTTATCTGACGTTTATCCCCCCCAAAACAGATTTCTGCATTAGCATCACTTTTCATTTGTGGAGGCTGCGTTCAGCTTTTTTATATTGTGCATGTGCCTTTTATTTCTGTACCTAAATATTTGATTTATTGAACAGCATTATAAAATCTGGCTTTCTCCTGTAGGAGCTCCTGACCTCACAGTGGTGGGACTTCCCACTGGTGGGATGAAGCACCACTTTTGTATCCGGGCTGTCGGTGAAAGAGTGGTGGGGGAGCCCATTGAGCTAGCAAAGCATCTATTGGCCTCCTGGTAATATTACCACATTATTTTGTAGATATTTCTTTTGTTTATATATATTTTTCTTTGATTTTCAAAGTGGCACCTAGGTTTGATCCCAAATAGCAAGAATCATTCTCAGTTATTCCTCTCAGTGATTTGGCTTCATCATTTACTCCCTGTTTTTCTTAATTTTGCCCTTTGTCCTTCTTTAATGATTGCATTCTGTAACAAGAAGTCACTTAAGATGCATTTTTGTTGCTTTCATGGCCTTATGGAAACTTCCAGATTTGCCAAGAGAAACTTACAGTAATTTCTTCTTCTCATTCTCCTCCCGCTGTACTCAGATTTTCCTCCACTAGATAGAGGAGGTCCCAGACACAGTGACTCTGCATTGGGATCACACCCCAGGCCTGGCTGGTGAGGATCAGGGAGCACATCATGTCATCCTCAAGTGAGACACAAGTACAGCTTCCTGGTTTATTGTGAGCGAGCGTGTTTTCAGCAGCAAGTACACTGTTACTGGACTGGTTCCAGGAAGGAAGTACTATTTTAGGTTCATTGCACAGAACTCGGTTGGTGACAGTGATCCCTTAGACTCAGAGGAACCTTTCATCATTGCCAAGGAGAAAGGTAAAAGGGGAGACGTTGTATTTCTCAGTCTTGATGTCATGCATATGAAATGACTATACATGCTGTTTTCTCAGATTTATTTGTGTCTGCTGTCTGTTTCCGGGAATGCATCAGCAGCCTTAGTATTACCTCCACGTCCGCTGAAGGACCATGCCACGCTCAGAGGTCATGACTGCACCATGAGCTGTGCCTATCAGGGGCTGCCATCATTACAGGTATTATGTCAATGTCCATAATATCTGTGCAGTAATAATTAAAACATTTTTGTTGGTTTTATCACTGCTGTTGCCCACAAGGAAAAATAATTGCCCTTTGTAGGCCTGCTGGTATAAAGGGGAATCGATGATCTCTGACTCCCCTCAGTTTTGGCACAGCGCAGCCAGTGGATTGTGCACATTGGTCATCCCCACTTGTGGAGCTCAGGACAAGGGAGAATACACTCTGGTGCTGGAAAACCCTGCGGGGATTGCCAACCTAGTAGTCTATGGTAGGTTTTGACAATGAGAGAGTGTGGAGAGCGCAACAATTCACCAATTAAATGATAGTATATTGTGATTTGCCTTATTAAATAGCTCTGTATGCCATGATTTCCAGATAAAGATAACAAGGGTCTGCAGGAAAGCCTGACCAATCAGAAACACAAAGAGTCCGCTAATTATCGTACATAACTATTGGCACTTTCACTCATTTTGGCTTGATTAAGTTCTATTTTTTTGACTGATTATGTTGTTTTTACCCCTTTGATCTCTATTTTCTGTTTTCAGTTTTTTATTCTGGTAATACATCTAATAAACACTAGAGGTCAGACTCTCACCCTTCCCTCAGGAGCGGCTAAACGGGGATTGTTCCTCAGTCAGCTCACTCAGTCAGAGACTGTCTTTTATCTTTAGCTCACGAATGCTTTTCTCTCTATTAAAAAAGGGTTCACAGTTCTTCCAAAATAGCTTGTTTCACAGCACTCTTGCTAGAGTGTGTGTGTGAACTTAAGATTCAAGTTCATTTACAGTACACATTTCACCACAGTCAAAACAGAGAATAGTGTGAAAACATTTTTTCTGCCACTTATGCAACAGGTCAGCTCAAAGTAAAGCTCACTTATCCTTGTGGCTTACTTTGCGAATCTGTACCGTGCTATTATAATGACCTGTGCTTCGAGGCAGGCTGGAACTGTAGTCAGATTTCATTCTTTTCTCACACACCCAGCATTGCTTGATGTATTGTACTGTGGATCATTTAAAAAAACAAATCCAAATTGAAGATATATTTCAAATAAAAACAAGAACTCTGCAACGTACTGCAGTTTTAGGACAGTCTGCACTAGATCCATTTTCACTTCTTTTTTTTTTCTTTTTCTTTTTTTTTGGTGAGTGGCACACATGCTCAGCTGATTCGAGGTCAGGTGATCAACTTTGCATGTCTAGTGCTTGGTCACTGGTTGCATGGTTTTTATGTGTAGGATTGCTGATCTGCTGCATTGGCTTACACTGGGATGCCTGTATAAAGGATGTGTATGACTCCAACACTAACTATACAAATTTTACTTGTCTTTCAACCTAAAGGTCCACTTGAACCACACCATTATCCATTCATTTTAAACTCCAGTGCTTAAAAAACACGTAGATAAATAGAAAGTCATAATACTTTCCGTCTGCGTGCCTGACAGCTTCTTTAAAAGCCTCCATGTGGCCTACTACTGTTTGAGAATGAGTGTGGTGTGGTAAGAAGCTGCCAGCCTGACAGACAGGGGTCATAACCCCTCTCCATCCTTGCGTCACTACTGCTGGCACCCGCAACTTCATTTGTATAGACCCACCAGAGAACTGGCAGAGTCAGAGTGCCAGGTTCAAATCAATTAAGCACCAAAAGGCACTAAACTGACGTCACAGGTACCTTCCGCTTCTCTATTCAGCGAAGGCACAATAAAGTGGAGTGAAACTCAGTGGTCAATCTAGGTATTTCAAAGAAACTAAAGACTGCTGCACTCAGTGGGTTTTCCCCATTTACATTAACGAGATTAAGAGACTGAGATTTCTTCTTTTAAAAAAACCTTTACTGTTCAGCGGTGCGATTATTTTAGCATTTTCATGTATATTTCGTGACTCACCAAGTCTGTTTTTTTAAAGGCCGTTAAAGAGGTGCTTCAATTCTTAGAAGACTGGAGTTCTTTGATAGCAAGACTTTGGCTGCAAGTGAATGAGACACATTTGAAGAGAACTGGCACGGATCCTACAGGGCAAAACTCTTAAGATGTGTGTGTGAGGAAGAAAATACAGACAAGATAAGGTAACAGGAAGTTGAAAAGGAAGAGAAAGAGAGAAGCTCGTCGATAGCAGCTTGACTGAGTTTTCACAGGGTTAAATGCTGTTGAAAGCACATTTTCCACCTCGGACAGACAATAGGGTGCAGCAGCTACTAGAACAGAGCTCGCTGTTGTCCTCCAGTTCGTTCGGTCTGTAATGGCACTTTAGCTGCTGAGGACCATCAGCTTCAGTAGAAAGATAAAACACCAAATAGTTATAAATATGTGCTGACATTTTGAATGCTGTACCGGTGATCCTAGAAAACAAAAAAACAAAAATAAGCCAAAAGATGTTTTGTTGAAGTTGCATTGTAATTGCATTTATTTCTCCAATAGTTATTCACATTCATAGCAGTTTCACTACAGCAAAGAAACTATTTCATCTCTACAGTCATGAAAGAAATAAATCACAAAGTGAAAAAAATCAAGGACAACAAGATAAAGCATGTCATTGAATTAAAAAAAAAAAAAAAAGGTAAAACATTCTTTGAATAAATGGAAGTCAAATTCTGCATTGCAATGGACCTTCAAACAAAAATGCAGTAATTTGTGGAAAACAAACTTGGCTTCTCCCACACCGACGGGCAAAACATTTTGGGCTTTCATTTTCTGCAAATGAAAGGATAACACTTTAAAAAAAGATTTATACATTAAGGTCAGTAACACTTAAAGTGAAATGAATATCTTTTAAAGAAAACAGCTGATTCTCACATACTGATTTGTCACTTTCAAAACAGTAACTTTTATCTTTTCGAGAAAAAAAGTAAAGGAAAAATGAGCATATACTTTAGAGGATACAGTACACAATAATCCTTTGTTAAAAACACTTTAACTGCTAGCTTCAAGGAGAGATCAACTGGCCTTACTTTGGGTACAGAAAAGTAGCATAGAAGTAGCAACATAGAAGGAGGTGGGGTTCATTTTACAAAGAGAGCATGTTTATGTCCACATACTTCTCTTAAGCTCATACCGATGTTGGAGGGCTGTCAACTGTAGTAAAAAAAAACACACCTTTGTGTTGAAGTGGAGGATTCACGTCATGCGTAAATATACAAACTTTACAGCTACGTGCACCCACTGCACGAGCACGAGCACGAGCACGGTGCATTAGCAGCAAAGTCTTCAAATCAACAATCACAAGAAACAACAACAGCAAAAAGAAAACAGGAAGAAAACTTTTAATCAAAGAAAAGTGCTAATGTATTCAGAGGACCCAGTGAAGCCACAGGCCCTTCTAGTTACCAGATCGTAACTCGCTGTGGAGGCCAAACCACGCTGGCCTCCCACAGCTCTCTCTGGTCCCTTTTATATGCACACAAAGCTTTGAACAACGGGCTGTTGACAGGCTAAGGTAAACTGATGCGCCTGCTGGCCTGCCATCTGTGGGGGGGAACAGGATGGTACCTAACAGCTTCCCCTGTGCGTCATATTTCACCTCCTAATCTAATTCAAGCTACATTATCACTCAACAATAACCTCCTTTCTGAATGGAAGGCCAAAAGCAATCCTGCACCAGCAAGGGGACTTTTGTCACCTGTGAAACAACAGCCTGTTTGATACATGAGAAACCTCTAATGCTAGCAAGTTCCACTCAGTCAAATGAGTTCAGTTTTCCATTATGGTTTAAGCTTTGGCTACTGGTGCCCAAATCAAACAACAGCAGATACTTTAGAGGAGACACAGAGCCCATATTTCTGTGTGGATTGGCCAAGAAAAATATCAAAAATAAATAAATAAATGCTCTTTTGGCATAGAACCATTAGAACTGCGGGAACAAAAGTCAAGATGCTTTGTGTGGCAGAGGACAAAGAAAGGGGTGCTTAGAGAAATTGCACACACAGTAAGGATGAGTAAGACTGCTTGACTTAGTACCAACATCCCTGCATGGTTTTACTTGAGGCCAGATACTAGAGTCTGTGTTAACTAGCATCTCCACTTGTACTTTACTACACTTTAATTTAAGACAATGCTATCGAGCCTCGGTGGATGGCTTTCAGCACAAAGGCGGCCTATATTGACTGTTGACAAAGCGTGTTCTCGCGGTGAGGTGCACGAGATGAAAACAGAGAGTACTGCAGACTCGGAGTCCGCAGTGCTGGGAGGACAAATTAAAGCACGCAACAGAAGACAAGTGGTCACACAGCCAGACTGATGGAGCATTTCTGACTGACAAAGCAGAAACATTGCGCTGACAAGCACAGTGACAGAACGAAAGGAGATTGAGGAACTTTCTGGCAAAGAAGCAGTCAAGAATAGCCACTTGTGCCAAGTGTCTTTCCCGGTCAAAGCAAAACTGTGCCGCTGATGGCGAAAAAAACCTTGATGACAGTCGACGCCATTGTCTGCCTGAAGATCTGTCAAGGTGGCTAAGGTGATGCTTAAACACCTTTTGATTTGTATGTGTGTTTTTTTTGTGCGTATGTAGCCACTGACAGCTGTTGGGGTCAATGACCCAGTAGAAGAAACCCACAACATGGGCTTGTTTCTTTCCCATCATGATTGTTTTATAAACAATATATACACAGCATCATATCTGAGAGATTCATGATTAAACTACTGAACTAAATGTGTTTCGCTGCCATTTTTAACAGTGATTAATACTTTAAATTTGTGATCAATCTTTTTCTGCCACCAGCATATAAACAGGAGGCATGTCCAGCAATGTAAAACGTCACTATTAAGGTACTAGCTTAAAGTTATTAACTGACAGTACATATGTATTCTATAACAAAGCTGCAGTTCTGAAGAAGAGATAGGTATGAAGATGGTTTTAAGAGCATTGTGATAATACAATAAAAATATCCAGTAGTGTGTCTACTCCATATGTTGGTTCACAGCATTTCGGGCCTTGAGTTGGTTCTGACTTATCACAAGAACGCGCGGACGTTCTTGTGATGAGAAAAAAAACAAAGAAGCAACGCGCGCACTCTCAGACACACTCAGAAACATGCATAAACGTAGATGTCTGATGAAAACGTTACAGTGTAACTCTTAAATATTCAGTAAGACACTTGGTTTTAAAATAAACCGTTTGCAGAGGGCGAATGAGAGGTGAGAAGTGGAAATATGTAAGAGATGAAAGACAAAATATCAGCCAGCCTGTTAGGGATTAGCTGTGGTGGATTTTGCAGGATTAAAGCTGATGAAGTGTCCTGTGAGAGGGAATTATTGGGAATAATGGGATAACTGTTTCCTCACATGACATGCCAGTTCCCTTGTCTTCCCTTTTTTTATTTATTTGTTTTTTTCATTTTGGTTTTTTGGTTCTTTTTGGCTGCCCTAAGGACAAAGCACACACTTTTGTGAATGTTTGTGTGCATTTCACCATGAGTGAGTGAGCCCTTTCCCAGGGCCTTGACAGACACACACAGAGTCGATAAACAAAAAGATTCCACCCGGTAACATAGCTTTTGCTTTTCACTCTTCGTGCTCTTAGGACAAGGACAGCATGGGTCAGCTGATCTATTCTAGCAATAAGATCCCCCATGAACTTTTCCCAATAACTAACACAGCAGGAACTGTAGATGTCAGGTGTGTGTACATGTTGACATTTGCACCTGCGTTTCTTAAAAAGCTGCTGGCGGGCAAAGCAAATTCCTGGTGGACTTAACACCAAAAGGAGAAGCAGGTGCGCGCTATAGCAAGTAATAATGTGCGCAGTAGTCTGTTGTGATTATGGTATTTACTGTGTTCTCTTTGTGACAGCGGGACACCTGACAGCAGTGTGAATGGTGTCACACCAGAAGGCTCAACTTCTTGCCCACCCAACATAAGTGTTTGATCATGAAACCTGCAACACACACTGATTTTATAGACACCCAGCCTTCTTTCAACTTTATGATATATGTGGATGATAACCTATGGGACTGTAGAGGGGCACGATTGTTATAAATAATATCACAGGGACTGCAAATAATGGAAACAGGTCTGGACAAGCTTTTAGAATAGCACCCTTAATTAAGGGGAACACAGAGCAACAAAGAATGAAAAAAAAAAACAACAAGTTGGTATAAAAAAAAAAAACTCCCTTTTTAACAACAACAACAAAACCCTAAAAAAATAAATTGTAATATTGGACCGCATGAAGTAGATGTCTGTGCTGAGTGTGTGAGGTGTGGTGACTGTGTGTGAAAGGACTGTGTGCCGAGCGAGGTAAGAATCCCACGCACACACACCTCATTACTTTCCCATACACACTCCTTGAAGGTGCCCAGTGACATGCTCCCATTAGCCAGTTAAAAGTAAGTAATACTTTCTACATAGCAAGTTAATATTAATACACTTGTCTCCTTTTTAACTAGGTTGAAAGCCATTCTATCTTTAGAGGAGGCAGGTAGGACTGCTGTTGGGTGAAGCCAAAGATAACACTACTGTATCTTCTTGGCGAGAAGACACGTCAGATTAGCATACTAATGGGACAGAGGGGTGATGTAAAGGCTGTAGTGGCCCAGAGGTGTGTGAGCACCACACTGAGATGAAGGCTGGGGGTTGGGAACCTGGCAGTGAGATGTGTCCATGAACACATGGTTTGGAGACCGCTGAGACTCATGTTCTCTTCCTGGCCACCTCCACGTCCTGGCACTCAACGGCTGACAGTGCTATGAGCATCTGAGCGGCGTAGTAGGTGGCCATGATGATGGCTCTCGAATGGGGCACAGGGAAGCAGAACTTGTTGACTGCAATGGTGAGGTCGGAGACCATGAAGAGCACGGCACCAAGGCAGGCGGACAACTTGGTCCAGGTCCAGAGGTCATTGGCAAGCTGCAAGCCTGCGATGGCCCTCCAGCCCATGAAACCAATCAGGGCGATGTAGACAGCCACCAGGTAGGTGAAGGGGCCAGAGAGGTAGGGGTACAGCAGGATATAACACAGAGAGGACGCAGCAGTGATCACTAGTCCAGCACGCACATTAATTGGCTTCATCCCAAAGGCAGAAGAGTAGAGGATGTGGGTGATGGCAAACATCAGAAGGCCTGTAGAATATTAAATATTAAATGAAATCATAATTATGGCTTACTACAACTTGTTTCCATGTACTTTCATTTAGTCTTTCTAATGGTTCTGATAAATGCACTTAACAGGCTCAAATGGCCAAAAAGCCTGGAGCAGTCAGGTGATTAAACACAGCTTAACTCCTAAGCCAGGAGTTATGTCTGTTAATATTTGATGGACAACAGACATTTAAAAAATGTTTGTCTAACCCGGATAGGCTCATTTAAAACATGTATTCTTACCTTTGAACTGAAATAGAATTACATTGAATTGTGTATTATGAGGTAATTGTCACAAAGCGACTCAATGCGGACTTTCTCCTCACCGTGAACGAAGTAACCCTGCTCCTGCCAGATGAGAAAGGCGTCACCCAGAGCAGAAAAGATGAGGCCAGCCAAGATCTTGCGGGCACTGGAGTGAGCACCGAGAAAGCTGAAGCCATGGGCCAGCAGAAAAACCCACAGGCAGAAGATGGGCAGACATTTGATTAGCGCGCTGAACCAGGATGGGCTTGAGGTGGGCAGCCACAGGACAAAGTACACACAGGTTGCTTTGAAGAACGGCACCAGTTTAGGGCCTTCGCTCTTGACCTGAAGGAAAAATTAATAAGTTACATTAATAACTGCGCCATGGCTGCTAATACATTGGTTGATTTTATTCAGATAGAACAACGTGATGCTCTTACAATCATTGACTTAAAATAGATGTACTTTGTCTTTGAGGTCTGTAACGTGAATAAAAGAGAACAAAAAAAAAAAAAAAAGGTCACGATTTCAGACGTGCTGACTTTGTGTGGTCATTAGTTTCTCACCATCAGACAGATATACGGCCAAAGGAAATGAAAACACTCCCGCACCGTGACTCCCAGTAACCTTTAAATGTATTTTTTTCACTCATTTTTTCACTCATGTGGTTTATGTCGTCTTTGAATCTGAAGTTCTTAAGAACTGTGAAGTGTGAGCAGCCTCGAGTTCCTCTTTCCAACTGTGCTACCAGTCTTATTTATTTCTGTCCAAACAGATGAGGCACACAGCACCCATAAAGAGTGCGAGTGTAAAAAAGTTTCACAAAACCTCTGGAGGGACGACCTACCAGTGATTCTGAGAATCACTTTCAAGGCAGGCCCGTGGGATCAAAAGGCAAAAGAAAAAGAAGTGAGTGAGGTGAGATGGAGAGGCACTGAGTGTTGGTTCACTAGAGGTGAGATCGCTGTAGGGGAGGGGAGGAGGAGGAACACAAGGGGAGGAGGAGGAACGAGGGGTCACAGTGCAACAGGGAAAAGTTTCAAAAGACTGGGCAAGAACTGCTTATTTGATGTCTCAAGTGACTATTTTACAGTGTCCTTTTTTGCATCTTACCCTGATATATTCTGTGGTAAACAAAATGATGCCAACAAATGTGCTGGTCTGGTTGCAAAGTTCAGAAAAGAAAAAAGGGCAACTAGGACAAAGGGAAAGGGAAGCAAGAAGAAGCATAAAAAAGTGAGGCCTTAGGGGAGGAAAACAGTGAATGAGCTGGCATTACCACCATTCAGATAACAGCTGGATTTAGCAGTGTGCAAGCAGGGGAAGAGTAGGAAAAAGATAATGAAGGGTCACATAGCCCATTAACGTGAAGGAAGGTAGAAAGCAAAACTCCTCAAAAAAACAACAAAAAGACAACACACAGTATACAGTATAGGATCAAGTACAGTGTTTAATTTGTTTCAATTTTATTTTATATTATTTAGAACCACTCTGCAACAACAGTTGCATCAACGTGCTTTATATAGCAAGGGTAACCCCCTACAATATTAAACAATCAGAGGATCCCCTGTGTGCAAGCACTTGGCAATAGTGGGAAAGAAGAGGGGGATGAGGTTTAAATGGCCAAGTTTAGGTGACCTCAAACCTGCTGTGGAGTACCAGCTGGAAAACAACAGGGATCCAACGCATCAGTTCACACTTGGTCACAAGCGAGAAGTAGGAGAGCAAAATAACCGTTGCCTGGGTTGTCCAGTATTAAGAGCAGGATGCTGAGATGTTCATTTGCATGTTCCCCAAAAGCATGTCAGATTCTAGTAATGCACTTTTGACCACTGTCCTAAAGGAAGCTATTGAAAAGCCACAATATATTCAACAGTCTGCTTCGGGGGAGGATGCAACAAAGCCATTATTTCCAAGGGCTTGCATGGTGCAAGGACATCCATCCACCAGCAGGCAAGGATGGCATAATAGAGGAAAAAGCCAGTAATGCATCTGTCTAAATTTCCTGAATTATATGACAACAATTTCCATTTGTTTGGAGACCTCAAGAGGAAAGCCCTACCTTGGAAACAGGTTTCCATCAAAGCAGACATATCAGGAGTGTGTTTTAACAGTCAGGTAGTTTGTCGTATGTTAGCCGTTTGTGTATCTTACATTTGTTGTGTGCTCCACCCAGGATCTACTAAAGCTTCTTAACTGAGTTACAGTTTCATACAAGAGATTATAGTCCCTCAACAAGTTCTGAAAAATCCACTTAAGCCACATAAGACTCCTGAATAAAATTAGAAACACAGAACTCACCATTTCAGTTTTAGCTGATTCTCTCTATCATTAAGCTCTGATTGCAGAGTGTATGAAGCTCAAATTACATAGGATGGACTGAGATTGCGATACCTAGAGGCTCTGTGGGCCAAGATTGGACATTTCCAAAAAAAGAAAAAGACATTTCAGTCAACATTAGGGGAATATTTTAAATGTTTTTACGGGTTATTTAGTAAATTTTACATACATTTCAGTCATACAATTGCTTTTACTTACAGTGTTTTTCTGCACCTATACCAGTAATTTGTATTTTGTACTATTACTTCAGATTGCTCGGTTATAAAGTGCTTGGTAGATTCCTTACACAAAGGCTGCTGCACATTACAACGTATGACATGACTTCTTTAAAACAGACTCCATGTGTGCATATTTCATTTTTTCTTTTATCCTGTACAAATAAAAGTTGCTTCAATCACTCTAAGCTTCCTACCAAAATGACAAAAGGAAAAAATAATACCAACAGTTGCTCTGCCAGTTTTTACACTGACAAGATTAAGATAAGTTTTAACAGTTTTGTTTTCTCTTTCCGCGATCCATTTAAGATTGTTATCAGCCTCTTCTAGGTACAAGTGCCGTGCTGTTTTCCACTGACATCAAACCAGGGCTAGGTATATAATGGGAACTAATGCACTCTTTTCCATTATGCACTCTGCCATCCTTATACAGTGAGCCGGACTATCCCATTAAGGCCAAATGGGTGCCAAGGTAAGGAGACAACCCTGGCAGCACTCCCAGACTGACCAACATCAAAATTCTGCTTATCAAGCCAGGGGTGGCTTACCTTAGCACAGAGCACAAGAAAACACCACATATATTTGTTACACTGCTGGGACTCAATGATAGCTTTAAGTATTCTCATTACACACACACACAGCCTAGTTGTTATTTAATAAGGTGCAGTGAAAATGTTTTACTAGGACCTGTAGGTCCGTGCCATATGGTAATTAGGGTCAGTTTGATTTCTATCTGTAGAAAAAGCCATCAGTGTAATGACTGGTTTGACACTTGAACACACTGTGAGAAGGAAGGTGGGAGGAAGTCAGTGATTCCCATAACCTTTGGTCTAATTCATGCTGAGTTCGAGCCATGCTTTTGCTACATCTTATGGCACAACACTAAAACAGCATTTAAAAAAAAAAGTGCCACAATGCACACAAAAGCTAGTGCTTCAAATCTTCTAATACGATTATGCTCCAATCTTGCTCCAGTGTTCTATAAAAGAAGTTTTATTTCGCTGACTTAGACATGAATCCGGATTATGATACTATCTGGGGTCAGGATATTAGTTTCTATCATATCCCAAACAATTACTGCTGTAATATTTCCCCATCCCATTAAAATGTGATTGCACTCATTTTTCCATCAGGCCGGCGTAATTGCTTGTTGGAATTCCTAAACTGCTATTCACTAGTTGTAACGGCTTTACTGCTCACACGGTCAGCATTGTTCTCCTGTTCACTTTCTTGTACTTGATTGAGATTGGTGGGGTTATGTGGCACAGTATCATCTCAACTGTAGCCCAGTCCACTCTTATTCGTGGAGGCGTCGGTTTGTCTGTGAAAACACTGAAGGCAGGGACATTAGTGATGGCTGTTACTCCTGTAATAGCTGGCTGCCGCCAGCATAAAAAAGGAGGACATAATGTCTCACTTAAGAAGCAAACAAAATGAATCATTTTGTCATCATTTATCTGTCTAAATGATCACATTATAAATAAAGGATGTTTGCAAAAGTGCAGGCCCAAATAGAGCTGATTAGCTATACACACCTGCTCCTGTCCTCTGTTAAACAATAATACAGTTAATGATTGACTGTATTTGCATGGTTAGTCAATATGGATTGACTGCCCTTTCCAAAGGCACCTCGTGCCCAAAACCAAAGACAAGATAATGTGTTCTTTCTGTTTTAATGTGTCCTTTTGAAGTACACAAATGTGGCGCTGCTTAAGCTGCATGGAACAATGAATGTATCCTGCTCACTTGAATGAAAATACGAAATGAAAGACGCTCACTAATCTGCATATCTTTGGATATATTAAGTGGACAAATTACCAACAACTGAGCTACACTTCAGCAAAAAAAAAAACAAGCAGCTGTTGGCAGCAAACATAATCCAACTAAAGCGCTGCAACATCCAGTCAGGATTATATCTATTCAGCGATTGTCAGTAACATGATATGTGAAAATATTTAAAGACCTCTATACCAATGTAGGCCCCGACTTACCAGGCAGAAACTGTAACTGAAGTATAGTCCCGGTTGCTGGCACAGCTGGTGTGTGAGTCATGTGACAATGTTATTACTATGTAGCATCACACAACTCTGTTTTCTTCCATCTTCAAGCATCTTAGAGCTGCTTTAGTTCCACAATGATTAATTGAGGACATTTGGAGATGCAGAATAGAGAGGAATGCAACCTTATTGCTGTATTGTATGAATTCTTACATTTTTGAAGTAACAGCTAAAACTCCAGTTTCTGATAAATGCTGTGGGACACTAGATGTGGTGACATTCTCTACAGCTTATTAATATAGCCAACAACAAAAAAAAAAAAGCAAAGCAAAGTCTCATCTGTATGGCTGAGCTGAAGCAGATACTGTCCAAAACAGTAGAGATTAGTTTCAGACTGCATGTGCTCTGTCTGTCTCGATGGTTGTTTGCACATTATTTCTGGATTTTATAAATTCCCTTACGAGCACAACAGTCTGCTCACTGTTGTGGAACTGAGTGTGGTAGCGAAACCACTGAACTGATTCTTTTTTTCCATGTATTAACTGAGTTACAGCAGCCTTCAGTGGGCTAATAATCACTTTTACTTCTGTACAGGTACTAGCAATTATTGGACACTGACACACCAATATTGCCTGTTTACTTGTTTTGTTTTTTTTCTTAAACAGCAGAAAAGCAACCCTGACACCAAGTGTTTTCATCCCCTCACATATCTTTCTCAGCAATGCTGGGCCCTTAATAGAAAGAAAGCAAACCCACGACCTGCACCACATCCTCATCACTAAGGCAACTAGTCTGCAAGCATTCCTCCACACAGGATTACACATCAGGGTTTTCTACAGGCCAAGTTACACTGCACCATCCTTCGTGGCCCCAGCAAATGGGGTAAAATGACATAGCGGCTCTGCTCGAGCAAGAGGATGCTACACCTGCATAAATTATTTATGTAGTTATCAGCTTTTTGTCAAAGTGGACGATTTCCAGGTGAGGTCCATTATGGGGCTAATGGATAGGCCAAGCAATAAAGTCTATATAAAGCACAGCTACAGCAAAGGAGATGAAAAGAAAGCCAGAGTCGACCACAGCTCGGCGCATGCGTTACTGGAGGGTATGGGAAAGGAAAAAAAAAAAAAAGACAAAAAAGGTCATCACATGACAGTTTTTCTTTTTGTCAGGGACAGCCTTTCGAAATTGGTGGAAGCGTCCGCCTGTACGTGGAATACCGAGAAGGAACAGCGAGAAGAGTCGCTGCTGTGCCAAAAAGGAAACGGCTACACGGGAACAAGAAAGTTTCTGCCTTGTGTCTGCACAAACACGTAGAGATGGACACTGTGAACGGACGAGAAAATGAGACAGCCGCGTGGGTGACGGTGAGCACCTGAGCGAGCTTTTTTAATTTAGGAGACACGCTTATTTACGGGCAATTAAATAATCAACCAGAGAGCATGCGCCGGCCTTCAAAGAGAAAGTATGACAAGATATGAACAACAACAACAAAATGCGACCGTAAATACTTAAATAGCAGCTCGAGGCAGTCGACAGTGAACACGTTAAGGATGTTATCTTTGGGAGTCTCGTTATCATATAACTAAACTAGCTAAACTAGCCGCTGTTTATTCCTGAATGTATAAAATGCCTGTTTAAAACCAATACTCACCACTGTTACTGGAGAAACCATTTCTCCCTCGGTGGTGTCCGTGCCGAATAAAAAGGATAGACCGATTCGTTTGGGTTCTCTTGTTTATGTTTTACTGAGGACGGAGAGATGCCGATTGTTTTTGTCCTCGATCCTGTGGGCGGTCCGACGTCAGGGAGGCAGTGACAGACCTGAAGTAACGTGGGCAGGCCTTTGGCTTTAACCAATAGGAGTAGAGAGTGGTCTTAAGGGGGCGGGATAAGGGGGTCGAGGGACGCCCTGATAGGAGGAGTCAGGGTCCCGTTTACATATCGGAGCAGATGGCCTTTATTTACATTCTACGGAAATGGAGCTTGATGCGTCGAGCTTGTTTTTTAATGTGCACCGCGAGTTCAACATCAATGGGTCAAATTAGGAGTTAGAGCGTAGGCAAGAATGGTAACAAACACCTATATGACAAAATCCTTGCTCTGTGAATGATGTACTGGAAGTTATTGAGCAATACAGTTGTGGATTGGCTGATTTACTTTTCTTGGAGCACACACACACACACACACACACACACACACACACACACACACACACACACACACACACACACACACACA
>JAVDPK010002459.1:378889-408404 GCA_034780415.1 Cichlasoma orientale
CACACACACACACACACACACACACACACACACACACACACACACACACACACACACACACACACACACACAATCTCAACCTTGGCACTCTAAGTTTGTATCCAAACCTGAATTTCCCTCTGATCTACTCATTTCTAATCTTGTCCATCTTGAAAATCTTAGCACGCCACCTCCAGCCCCCATATGTTTTTTTGTCGATGCCACTGTCTTCAAACTGTTCATCATAGCAGGTCTCACTTCCCGTTCACTTTTGCTGCTATTCTTTTTTCACAAATCACCCATGAGACTCTCATCTCAAACCACTCCACTCTGCCTGCACTCTCTTCTTCAACCTCTCTTGTGCACTATCCGTTGTTTTGCATGGTTGACCCCAGGTAATAAAACTCGTCCACCTTCACTACCTACTCGCAGCTTCACTGTTACACCTGTCTCCCTCTCATTCACACACATGTATTCTGTCTTGCTTCCACTGATTTCATTCTTATTCTCTTCATAGCATACTTCCACCTCTCCAGGTCCTCTTCCACCTGCTGCCTACTCTTATACAGACCACATCAGTTCCACACATCACCCTTGTTCTTGAAAATCGGTACTAGTACACTTCTTCTCCATTTACACAAATATCTGTACTTTCTACTCCTTACATTTTCAAAACAGGCTCGTTACTTTATGGCTTAACACGTCTGCGTGAATTTTTCATTTCCGGTCACTGCGCCCCTTCAAACATCAAACCGATGATGTGAAGTTGTGTTTTTTTCATATTGTGAAATTTGTTATTCAAAGGCTGCATGAAAATACTGCAGTTTAATGCGAGATAAACAGGTTCGTTTGCATTAGATTAATTTCTTTGAATTCAACGTTTATACAAACAGTATACTGGGGATGGAAATCGGTCAAGATACCTTGTGAAATATTGAGTTACATCTTGTTGAATTAATTTCATCCAGCAAGAGCAGTAAACCTCAGAGCAGCAGCAGCACAAGTCAGCTGATCACAGCCTATAACCAAAGAAAATCTACTGGAGCTCACAATAGTGTGATTCTTTTCCTCAGGCTGAGCCTCTACAACTGATCTTAGAGTTCCCCCACCTGCCAAAACCCACTTTAACCCCCCTCTGTACTAATATTTGTGTTTATGTGTGGAGGCAGAGCCACCTTCTACAATGTAGGTAGCGGATTCAAGATGAGTATATTCATTGGAATTTAGGTTGGAATAATGTTTATATTCTCAGTTTATACCATTTTATTATATTAATATAGCAGGTTCAGTTAGCTTTACACAAAAATAACTGTAGAAATGTCCTTCAGTGGGCTTCTTTTACTTTCTTACTTTGAGTAAGTTTCAGAGCCTGTTCTCTTTTACTTTTAATTGAGTAAAGAAGTTGGATCAGTACTTCAACTTTTACCAGAGTATTTTTAACACAGGTATATGTACTTCTACTTAAGTACAGAATTCCTATACTTTTTCCACCACTGGATATGACATTTCACCATTTGAAACCAGTTGTAGCAGTCTGGGTGTTCCTCTTTTGTCTCAGTAATAAAAAGGTATTTATTTATTTGACGCAGAAGAAGCGACACGTGGAAACAGTTCTAGTGACGCCTCACTTCAAATTTCTAGAGTGTTCTAGATATCACAGTAGTGGCGACATCATGTGGTCTACAGCTGTCAAAATGTATTTTAGACGGACATTGCGTAACGAAACGTTGGGGCCGAAAAAGGAAGTCCACGTCATAATGTATCCGGAAAGCGGGTATCGAAAAACTTTTGGAGGTCCTGGAATATGAACAGACTGTAGAACATAGTCTGTTCCTTCATCCATGATCAAGATAGATCACCTTCTCTCAAGCCACGAATTTAGAAAATAGACTTTATATGAAATATTGATACAAAGTCTATGGATTAGGACCATGTTACATGTTCAGAGTAATCAGCGGACACGTGGCTACAAAAATAAAAACACATACTCCTGTTTGGAAGTTAAGTCGCTTAATTATGGCTTAATTTATGAAAACTCATCAAAACCCGCTCACATATCAGATGTTTCAGACTTTTAAGACTAAAAACATCCCTCTCTCGCTGTGCTCCCACAAAGCCGGATGTACGAAGAACTGAGTCATCTTGTTTCCGTGGATTATTCTTTGGACCTTTAATTTTCGTTCTGTCTCACTGCTAGTCTCTACTAACACCCGGCGTTTGTTATGGCTGAAAATTTTTTGAGCTTTTTGTCTATCTGTAGGATCTAAGTATACATACATTTGGATGGGGTTTCCCTTACTTGCGTGCGTTATTAGCACAGAGCGGAAGTTCGCCTTTCGGGCTTCTTGGTTAGCTGACGTTAACATTAGTAACGTCAGGTTAGCTAACTTCGCTAACGCGTGCTATCGTAAGGTGATGAAGAAAAGTAGCATTAACTATTCAGTTTGCAAATGTACCCCCGTAGACTGTCGTTGATACAGTCGTTTCTTTAAAGCTGTCTGGCTAAGTAAAGTTTGAAAACGCTTGAAAGCTAAACAGTCATTTCACCACTGCTGGTTGAGTCTTGTTTGAGTCGCTTCAAACAGCCAGCTGACATCACCTGCGAAAATGATGGACTTCGATAACATATTAAACATCGCCTCGCAAAACCAGGGCCTCAACAGTGTACAGGTGAGCAAAAGACACTAAATGCCATAGTTATTACTCAGGCTAGTGGGCAACCGTGTAAAAAAAACAAATAGTTTTTTTTTTTTTTTTTTAAAAAACCACCCACATTCAGATCCTGTTTCAGGGAGGGCCTGTTAATGTAGCCAACTTTCGTTGTCATCACCTTGGATAGACGTGTACAAACTTGCTGTGTTGTACTGTAACATTTGATCACTATTTCTGCTGATAATATCTCGACACTACTGTGAGAACTGTAAATGTTAGCGTATACACCTTCTCCATAAACAGTAACTTGTATTTTTTTGTCTTTCTTTGAGCAGAAGAGATACAGTTTACAAGCTGGACCCCCCAAAAAGGATCCAAAGTCAAAGGGTGTCAATCCTGCTGCTGTCCAGGCACTTATAAAGAAGCAAGTCACTGAATCCAAAAAGAAAGGTATCAGCGAAATGCTAATTATTAAGTTTCTAATGTAGAATATTGGAATCTGATAGTTTTTATACTATACATATTGAATAAAGGTTGTTCTTCATTTATTATGTGTTTTTTTTTTTTAATATAGAAATGCAAATGAGGAAACGGAAGGATGAGCTATTAGCCAAGAGGGTTGAGTTAAAATCAGACCGTAAAGCACGAGCTATGGCCTCCCGAACTAAGGACAATTTCAAAGGCTACAATGGCATCCCAGTGGTAGAGGTTCCCAAGAAGAGGAGATCAAAACAAGATATGCAGCAAGATAGTTTGAATGGGGAGAGTTTCAGGATTAACAATATTGACCTGGAGGACGATGAGGATAATTATGAGTATGAACAGACAGATTCAGAGCCAGAGGAGGAGCCAGAGCCACTGAGACCTGGGAGAACAACAGGCGTTAGTGGCAGTAGTAGTAGCAGTGGCAGCAAAACCTCTTCTAAAAAAAACAGTGGGCCACCCAAGCCCGCTCCACCTCCCATGAACTTTGCAGACTTACTCAGATTGGCAGAGAAGAAACAGTTTGAGCCAGTTGAGCTAAAGCCCAAGGTAGTGAAAAAGGAAGAAAGGTTGCGCACAGCTGACGAGATAAAGGAACTGGAGATGGAGCGAAAGGCTAAGAAGCAAGACAAAGACAAAAGCTCAAAGGCAGACAGAGGAAGAGATGGCAAGTCTCAGTCTAGTTATAGTACAGTTCAAAAAACCACGTCAGAGAAGGAACAGAAAACTAGCAGGCCCCAAAAGATCTCCTTAGAAAAGCAAAGTGTGTCCAGTGGGTCAATGAAGAAATCTCAGCCAGCAGTGATTAGTGATACAGGCTTCTCTTCCAAACCTTCTCTTAGTGACAGAGAAAGAGTGAGAACCAAGATGTCTTGCAGTGATAAAGACAGATCCAAGACAAGCTTGTCTGGTCCATCAGCTGTCATAAACAGTAAAATACCTTCAAAAGCCATGTCATCTCAGGTTTTAGCCAAACAAGGGGCCCCAAAGCCCTCTTCTAGCCACAAAGCCAACACCTCAAGTGACCTTAGCTTTAGAAAAGAAAGCTCCTCATTACTTCAAGGAAAAGCTTCAGGTATTCCTGGGACCAGGCCTACTGGCACAAGTGGCACAGGCCAGAAGTCCAAACATTTGAGTTCCCAACAAATTAAGCCCAGTCAGGGTAGCTCCTCGAAGCAGGGACCTACAAATGGTGGCCCTAAGTTTGCAAAGGGAGAACCACCACGGTCGGGAATAAATTCTGGAGCAAAATCAAGTGGCAGTTCAGTGATGAGACCTCCTTTGGGTGGCCCTCCGAAGGCAGGGAGCCAACCTCAATCAAGGTCTGCTGGAATACCTGGTCAGGCCAGGCCTGGTGGGAGTGGCCTACAAGGCCATCCTGGAAGTACTGTATCCCGACCTCAAGGAATTGGACCAGGTCGGCCTGGCAGTGGAGGACTTGTACCAGGACGGGCGCCTAGCAGCACTGGATCAGGACCTGGAAGACCAAAGTGCACTGTAGTATCAGAGACCATCTCATCTAAGAATGTTGGTGGACCCAGGCCAGGTGCTCCCCCTCGTCCAGGGATGCCGCTCCGACCGGGAATGCCACCCCAACCAGGGATGCCACCCCGACCAAGGATGCCGCTCCGACCGGGAATGCCACCCCAACCGGGGATGCCACCCCGACCGGGGATGCCGCTCCGACCGGGAATGCCACCCCGACCGGGGATGCCACCCCGACCGGGGATGCCGTTCCGACCGGGAATGCCACCCCGACCTATGATGAACAGACCACCAGGTAACCAGCTCATTACAAAAGAAAATGTATTATACATTTTGTACACAGTAATAAAGCCACCGGCTTAATATTGTGTTGGCCAACCTCATGCTGCGAAAACCACTCTGACCAACCTGAGCATGAACGTGGGACATCTGGGGGTGTCCTGTTGTGTCTGTGTCAGGACACGCTGTGGATTGTTTGGATTGTATGGATTGCAGGGTGGGGTCTGTATGTAAAAGTGACAATTCCAACAATCCCATAAATGCCAGAACCTGGGATTTTTATATTATATCATATCATATTATATTTAAAATTGCTGACATGTACTTGCAGCCGGAAAAAACAGTCAGTACTCGTGGGTAAAGGGTTTGTTTGGCCAACTAAATGAAGTGTCAGCAACCTTCAGCAGCCTTTGTTCTCATTACAGTGTCAGAGAGCTGCAACCGATCCAAACAGAGACAAAACATAATTTCAGTGTCACCAGCCTTCAGAAAAGAAAAAAAAAACATTCTCAAAACACTGTCTTGCTAGATTTAACTTTCCCAGTAATACGTGGAAGTCCAGATGTCCTCCCTACAGTGTTTATGTTAAGAAGAGCAAAACTTGATACCCTGCATTATGAAAAAGTAATTTCTGTATTCATTATCCAGGACCAATGCTGCCACCTATCACATCTGCGTACAAGAGGAAATACGAGGATGAGGAAGATGAGTATGACTCAGAAATGGATGATTTTATTGACGATGGAGGTGACGAGCAGGAGGAAATTTCCAAGCACATAAAGGAAATCTTTGGCTACGATCGAGCCAGGTAAGGGTCGTCACCATATAGTTTGGTGTAGGAATAAACCATTTCATTGAACTGAAAATCGAATTCTATATTTGCTTTCAACCTCCACAGATACAGAGATGAGAGTGACTATGCACTAAAATTCATGGAGAGCAGCTGGAAAGATGTGCAGAAAGAAGAGGCCAGGAGGTACTAAGATAAAAACAAGAAGAACCTCAGAGTTTCTTCCTTTGTGTGCCATTGTCCATAGAGATCTACTCCTTTTTCTAATGTTTTGTTCTGTATTTTTGTGCTTTGTTACTTTAGCCTGAGAATGGCTGTGCAGGAGGATCTGGAGGAGGAGAAAAGAGAGGAAGAGGAGCTGAAAAGGAAAACCGTCAAGAGGAAAAAAATAAACTGAGGCCTTACTGCCGTTGAGATGAATAAAATAAGAATTCATCATTTTGCTGAAAGATGTAACAAGTCAACACATGAAACCCAGTGACTGTCCACTTTGGTTGCTTTCTCACCGCGTCTCTCCCCGAGATTGGACAAAAACTAGCATTATCTCAAGAGAAAGAGTGAAGAAGAATTTTTAGTAAATGACAACCTGAAAAAGACAATATGCACAAATCATTCAGGCATTTGGATTTAAAGTTCTCACATTCTCCTTATTTATTTCTCCCGCTGAGTGCAGGAATCCCAACAGTCCCAATCTATCAACTTAAATTATAGAAGTGTGATTTCTTTTTTTTTTTTTCTTTTAAAAAAAACGCTAACAATATTAAGTGTTCTACAAATAACATGCTATTTTTGAGGCGAAGTTGTTGCATATTTTTCCAGACTAACTTTTATCGTAAACACAGTAAAATGCAGAAGACATTACCATTTGATACTTTTAGTTTTTATCCTTGCAATTATTTGACCGACAGTAATGCATTAAGGCTTATATTTAGTTTTACATCAGCATTTTCAGAGTATGACAATCTACAAAAGCTTTGGTTGGACTACAAATGTAATGCAGCAGATAGTTAATGTTTTGTGTTTCTGTGGAGGAGAAAAAAAAAAGATTTTCTTCCCTAAATTGTGTGGAATATTTTTTATTTAATTTTTAAGTTTATTTTATTGAAAGAAACTGGCATGTGTGGTATGTAATGTTATACAGTCTATGGTTATGGCATTAGGTGCCTTTTTTTTTTCGTTCCGTAGCTTTTTGTACCTGACAGCTTGCCGTAGCTGAGGTCACAAATGGGAGGGATCTGCAGCTGTCTGTCGCCTGACTACTCCACAAAGTTTGCGGAAGTTTGTTTTAAGAGTTCAAGTGGAAACTAAACACCAGGCTGGTGAAAACCAGAGAAACGAATTGTTTTTTTTGGGGGGAAGGAGTTCCGGTTTAATAGATGGACCTCACATCAGAGAAAATACAGCGGATCCTTTCTAAGGTTAGTGATTTATTAGGAACTGCTTTAAAAGCTGCTTTTAAGTTAAATCTTATACCATCAATTCCGGGTAGTATGGCAGGCTAATATAGGTTAGCTGCTGCCTCCCTATACTAACTAGCCGAACCAGCTCTGGGAGAAACCTCGATGGCAATGAGATATGAGACAATAAGAATAGAATGGTAACTTATTTAAGAGTAATAAGATAAACAAGGCCGGTCAAAATATGTGAAACTGAGCTGTTTGCTACTCGTGCCTAACTTTGTGTAGACTGCACTATTGTGTTTAACTTAGTGCCGTTTGTGCCAGTGAGCATTTACAATGCAGGTGTGGATTACAGCTCTATGCAATGATCTGTTGGGCCCTTCAAGAGGATGTCAGTATGAAAGTAATGAGCTTTACTATTGTTGGGTGTTTTTTTGTCAGAATAAATATCTGAGGACATTTGCTCATACAGCCATGAATGAATGAATCAGTGTAAATAAAAGATTACTGAAATGACCCACATCTGTAGGGCATGACTGTTGCATAATATGCCTCCCCTATGTATGTAAAATATCGCCCAGATATTAGATAAAGGTGGTTTACACTGATGCAGGATTAAGTGGTTTTTGTACATACACAATAAATCTTTCATCTCCGCCCTCTGACATTAGTACAAATTTCGTGATGTTGCTGTTGAGGAGCTGCAGAAAATCCATCGAATCTATCCCGGGATGAAACCATCCACGGGCACATACAGTAAGTTTTTCCATTAAACCCAGTTACTGCTTACCTTCACATTTCTTTCTCACACACATGCGCTCATACCATCCTTATTGATATTTCAGCATTCAGTGACAGCACTCAGAAAGATCTTCTGAAATTAACTGGTACCATCCCGGTCAGTTATGAAGGTATGGCGGCCCCAAACTCTTCTGACTTACCGTCCAGTTTTGACAGAAAAGGCTATAAAATGGCAGACGCTACCGGCATTGTATGAGCATGAGATCATTTCGTACTGATGGCCTTGTCTCTGTCCTAAGGTCGCTCCTACAACTTCCCCATTCAGCTGTGGCTGTTGGACTCCTTCCCCTTCACTCCTCCCATATGCCACCTCAAACCCACTTCTAACATGGTCATCAGAGAGGGCAAGCATGTTGATGCCCAAGGACGTATCCATCTCCCTGGACTTCACAACTGGGATCACGTAAGATCTTGTAGTGTCTGGGTGAATTTTTTGAAATTGCACTGACAAGGTGCTGAAATGTTGCTGTTTCCTTTGCTCTGTAACAGCCAAAGTCATCTGTGGTGAGTCTCCTGAATGAGATGGTGACCAAGTTTGAGGAGGATCCTCCACTGTCCTCAAAGACCACAGGAGACAACAAAAACCCCCATGATCTCCTGAAATTTGTCTCCAATTTCCAGATCAGTGATGGTGCTGCTCCTAATAAATAGCTTTATTACTGATGACCATTTATGAGTCACGTAGTTTATATTGATGGCTTAATTTGTCTGCATTTCAGGTGGAACCAGACATCATGATCAATCTACCAACAAAGTCTCAGTTATTGGGGGAGGAGATTTAGGAATGGCATCAGTGATGAGCATTTTATCTAAGGTAATCACTTTTTTTTTTTAAACATTTTATGTCATAGATTTAACTTCAGTGAAAATGGCAGCATCTCATATTTTATTATTCACAGTTCATCTTGTTCTTCTGCTTCTCCTTCAGTGTAAAGTGGATAAACTTGTTTTTATCGACGTTGCTGAGAGTTCCACCAAGGGCGGCAGTACAGATCTGGAGATCTTCAGCCTGCCAAAGGTTGAAGTATCCAGAGGTACGTCTCACTGCACTGTTGAATAACCTAGAGGTGCTTCTTGGCTGAGTCATAGATGATGTCATGTTATTTTAAAGGGAGAGGACTGGCACTGTGTTTAGGGAGAGCGCGTATTTGATGAGTCATCAGGAAAGGAGGAAGAGAAAACATTTTATGAAACTGGGATTAATGGCACTGCCACAGTGGTTGTTTAAGGAAACAACAATGCTTTATTGTTTTCCTTTCCATTCTACAAGTTTTGCTGTGTCAGGTGTGCAGGAATTTAACTACTGATGTCTCTCCTGCATTAGATTTCTCAGCCTCCGCAGGCTCCAGGGTGGTTGTGGTGACTGCAAACGCGTGGAGCAGCGAGCAATCGTATGTGAGCGTGGTTCAGACCAATGTCGACTTGTACAGAGGAATAATTCCCAATCTGGCACGTCTCAGTCCTAACGCTGTGATGCTAATTGCGTCACAACCAGGTCGGTAACAGCAGCAGACACGCCTTCTTCAGACTACTCTGCCCATTAAATCACTAACTGTTCACACACACTCTCTCTCCAGTGGACATCATGACCCACGTTGCCTGGAGGCAGAGTGGCCTACCTCCAACACATGTGATCGGAGCAGGGTGTAACCTGGACTCAGAGCGACTCAGTCATGTCCTGGATATCAACCTGAACACTCACAAACCAGCCTGGGTCATAGGAGAACTTTCAGACAACAAAAGTGAGCCAGATGAATATTTACATATTCACTGTGAATCCCTGACGTCCATACCGACTGCTATGCCATTGATTGCAGGAATGTCGTAACCCATTCAGCCCCCTCTCACTTGTTTCCTTTTCATTCATGGCCATTGTTTGCTGATCTGCCTTTGTTTTGAACGTATGCGCATAAACCATAATGTTGCTCTACCGGTTGATCTTGTATGCTCTTCCTATTCTACGGACTTGGAAAACCCAGCTGAAAATAATGGAAACGATTATGCTTGCATTTTTGTGTTGCAGTTGCTGTGATGAGCAGCACCAGCCTGAGCTCCAGTGCACCACATGAGATTGCCCCAGGATCATCCAGCTCTACCAAGCCGCTGTTAGACAGGTGCTTGCATGAATTAGAACAACATGAATACTGTAGGTTAATTGAATGGGTTGAAAATCGTGGACAAGTTTGGACTGTAACAATTTGTGGTGGTTTTGCTTTCAAAATGAAAGTTCAAAAGTAGATGTTCTTATGTAATTTCTTTTCGTGCCTGCAGAGCATTTGAGATAATGAAGAATCGAGGCCAGCGGTCGTGGTCGGTGGGTCTCTCTATCGCCGACATCACAAATAGTGTCCTGAAAGATAAGAAGAAGCCGCACTCGGTCTCCACACTCGCTCAGGTAGCACCACCAAGTGGCTTGTTATTAAAACAACTGAGTGACTCTCGTGTGTGTGTGTGTGTGTGTGTGGTCAGGATTTCTGTGCTTTCAGACACATTTATAGGAGTGGTATGTGGTTGATGTGTGGTTCTAAAAACAAGCTTCTTCTGTTTACTTTAGGGTTGGGGTGGCATAGGTACAGAGGTATTCCTCAGTTTGCCGTGCATTATGGGAGCAAATGGTTCCACACGTCTAGCTGGGGTGTCGCTGGGACAGGAAGAAGACTCCAAACTCAGGAACAGTGTCACCTCCCTTTCAACCCTCATGGCTCAGCTCAGGATATAAAGGATACGAGCAGTGTGGGAGTACCTCAGCTGCTTACTCCCCCATCCTCAGCAGGTGGACTATGCCTGTGCTGAGGTTGCACGCAGTTTCAGTTATCACCTTCCACTTCTATCTTGAAACTTCATCCATTGTGTTTTGGCAATGTGTAGCAAAGCAGTACTGGCAATGTACAGATTGTATTTTGTATTTGAAGTAGCCAGAACTATGACAAGCTGTTCATTTTGGTCTCTATAAAAATGACAATTTGTCCCAGCTTGCTACATGAATGTACTGAAACTTTCTGCAAAAGCATGTAAAGAACTGCAACGCTTGTAGCCTTGAATTGTTTTGTAAATAACCCAAGTTTAATATGGCTTAATGTACTTACAGCAAAAATGTATGTCTACCCCCATCCCTAAACATAATCAAACTAGAGAAAAATCAGGGTGATGGCAGATTAAATGTGAAGCACGATTATTATATTTACTGCAGGACGCTGGCGTTTAATTAGTGGATTGTGTCAGAATGTGTTATCTTAGATTTCTTTCATATTTAAAATAAAAAGAGCTTGTAAAAACACAAAAACCCAACTCTGATCAGCTTGATACTGAGATATGTAAAGTAATCACTACATGATACTGTGGGTGTGCAATAAATATCTGAAAGCAGTTGTGGATTGTCTCTGTAGACATGAGAAATGAACAGGCAACCCGGGTTTGTCTCTTTATAAAACTCAGTTACATAATTGCACATAAGCTTTGGTCTGAGCCCAAATCTCGCTGATGCCAAACACATCCATAAAAGGAGTACTGATGTACAATTGGTGGTCAGGTCACATGACAAAATACTCCAGCAAGCCAAACATACTTGTGTGGGAGCTTAGGCCCAAGTTGTTAAGCAAGAGTGTACGGTGCGTCATCGTGAGTCTGTGCAAACCTAGACCAAAGATTTGAGCACTAATTTGTAACTCCATCAGAAAACAAAAGAAAACAAACAAAATGTAACAAATTGCAAAAACAAATGTCAGTGCAAAAAAAAAAAAAAACAAATAGATTTTTACACACAATGTCATAACTGTAACAAACATGTTTGACTGTACAGTAGGTCCTTGTATATTATATTATGGCTCAAGTTCCTTTTCTCAAAAAACAAACAAACATAGCAATTAAATACCCCACAGTCACCAATAACTCTAAAATATGGATCTGAAGAAACTCTACTCCAATTCATTTTTCTCCCTGGTGTGATATGGGATTTGCTCATGTAT
Organism: Cichlasoma orientale; assembly: GCA_034780415.1. Lineage (NCBI taxonomy): Eukaryota > Metazoa > Chordata > Actinopteri > Cichliformes > Cichlidae > Cichlasoma > Cichlasoma orientale. Next base: position 390,724 of record JAVDPK010002459.1, read on the forward strand.
AAGTCTCTTACTTTGTGCACTGATAACGGGAATAAAAAGGATGAAGTATTAATGAGCAGAAATAGTTTCCCAAAAAGCATTTTGGTTTTAGTCCAATAGCTCTGAATCTATTATACCACTGAACACTAGATGGCGCTACTCTCAAGTGTCAATGGAGTTTACTGGGAAACTGCTGATATGTTGGATTCAATTCTCATTTTAGTCTTTCCTTCATTAGAATCGATACATGCATGTACATATACACAATACATTATTGCTGTGAGATCAAGTATCAGACAAACAGGTATAACGCTGGAACTATTCCTTTGAAAATGACAGCATCCAAACAAAGAAAAAGCCACACAGTACCCACTGCTACCTGCCCGGGACATAGCCGACCTGACCAGGCTGTGACATAAACTCTAGTATTTAAACCAGTGAAGTATTACATCGTTTCATACTGCTGCTGGTGGTTACAGCTTTAGATTCTCCGAAAAGCTTGCATGCGCAAATTAAATCAAGTACTCACCTAAAGATTCTGTAAGAAAAAGTGTTATTGACAGTTTCTCATTACAGTTTGGCATACTGTTAGAGATGTGAGCCTGCTCACAGTTTGATATAAATTCTGCACAAATGTATAGGCTTTGGATGCAAAAAGCTCTTGCTTGGTAGCCTCAAAGCCCTTGTGTTAGAGTTGCTACCCTCAGTCCACCGTGATAAGGTTAAGACACTTTGTTGGAACAATGTCAAACGGAGTGAAACAAAGCAATGGTGAAATGCGCGGCTCGTGAGAGATAAACCTCTGTTTGTAAATTTCTCATTATCATCCATAAAACTGAAACCACCTGCTGTCACATGGTAACAAGAGCAGGTAAGTTTGACACCAAATTTGACACCACTGCCGATAAAAGAAGGTGCAAGTATCAAATCTACACATTGAGCAACAGCACACATGCACGCACGCACGCACACACACACACACACACACACACACACACACACACGCACACACCTGACATATTTAAAAAGGTACTGGCCTTTCACTTTTAAAAATGCTTTGAAAACTAAACAAGCAGTAACAGAGAATCCCAAGCATATTGGTATAATTAGTAACACTTCAAAATGTCACAGATTTGGGCAACTGATGCCCACTTTGAGGCACCCTGCAAAAGTCTGGGCTGGACTGGACCAAGGGTACCCCTACTGCTGACTGTTCTGAGGACCTCAAGTGAGCTGGAGGGGACCCAGTGTACAACAGTGGTGCTGGGAAGGCTCTGGGGCCCCTGGAGAAAGGCTTAGAATAACCAGGTGACACGGCTCTGTGTGGGTCTGACCAACTGGCAGTGGTGCACTGGAAGGAACTGAGTCTGTCAGCAAAACAAGGTGGAGGAGGAGGAACGATGGGATTCTCCACCCAGCTGTCCTCTCCTGCATATTCTGGTTCCTGTGGCAAACTGGGGAGGGCACACAGCGAGGGAGGAAGAGGAGAAGAAGGACGCATGAAGACAGGAGGTGGAGGCAATGGGTACAGAGCAGGGTCATACTCTCTGTTGTATGACGGGTTGTTGTGCATGCTGGGAATTTCCTCAGGGGTGGAGCTCAGCACTCTCTGCGGATTGCGGTCATCTTCATCAACCTCAGAAAGGTTGTCATACTGAGAGGTGTTGGAAGGCCGTCTATCTCCTGCGGACACTGGGACGTACAGAGAGACTGGGAACTTGGTTGGCTTTGGAGGAATTCTGGGGGAGGATGAGGAGGAAGAGGATTCTGTGAAGGCACGGTTAGGGGAGGGTTTTGGGGGCAGAGGTTTTTTCTGCATGAGGTCAACTGACATGGGCTGTTTTGGGCATGGTTTTGGAGATAGCTTAATTTGAGTGACCAGTGATGAGGCTGAGTAGGGGGAAGGAGAGGACTGCTGGGTCCCTGGGCTAGTCCTAGCCCCCAGATGGGGTGAGCCACTGTCTAGGGGCATTTGGTCACGCTGGTCAGGGTAAAATAAAGGTGGAGGCGGTAGGTCAGGAAGGTCCATGATTTCCTCCTCTGCCTGCATGTTAAGCATATCCATAGGAGGGGGTTCATAGGGTGGAGGCCAAGCCATAGGCTCTTCTTGGATCTCTGGGTCTGTGGTCTTGTTTTCCTCTTTTCCCTTCTCCAGGCTAACTGCTGGGAACACCTCCTTAACCTCTCTCCCTACTCCAAGACAAGGTTTGTCTGCTTTAGGAGGGATTGGAGGATTTCGACAAGGCCTCAGAGAAGAAGGGGTCCCTTGTGTGTGGATCACGACGGGGTCTGGTGAAGGCAAACTAGGCACGTTTGCCCTGGAGAGGCTTCTAGATTCCTGGGGCTCTGTAAGGGAAGGAGGCTGATGTGGGGTGATTCCAAATGTTTGTTGGGTCTCTGTACTGGGCTGGCTCTGAGAGTGCAGACTTATTATGACCTCCGTATGAGTGTCAGGCTGTAATGGGAGAAGGAGGACTGGCCTCTCTTGACCCAGAGGCTTCTTGGGGAACTCATCTGACTTGGCTAAAAAAGGAAAGAGAAATGGAGCTTGTAAAAGACAAAAGAAAAGTATGCTTTCGACAAACATGTGAATGAAGCTTGATATTTGAATCAAAAGAACATTAAAAGAACAAAGGTGCACCTGGAGGAGGCTGGTCCAGCTTTTTACTGCGTAGTTCAGACATTGCAGCCTGTAACTGTTCAACTACAATATCATCAGACACGAAGAAAGAAACAGCCAGCTGTTCCTGAAGAAATTCCCTCAGGTCCTCTAACTGAAGCTTCTGCAGGCGCTCTGATTACGCACACACAATACAGACAAAAGAAAGGCAAAGTAATTGATGAGGATAAACTCCATGATGCGATGAAGAGAAATGGTACAGTTAAACAGAGCCATTTAACTCAGATCTCACTCTTAAGATACCAAGTAAAGAACTGGCTCGTTCAACGAGCTGTTTCGCAAGAAATCAACCAATGTGCTGAGCCAGTGCTTGAGCAGGCCATCCAATGAAAAATCAGCTCGATTCTTCTCCACAGCAACCGGCCCCTTCTGTTATGTAAGCCATCCAGTTAGAAGGCAGCCAACCGAGAGGAAGCGTGCGATGTTATATACACAGTAACAATCAGTGGTGTAGCAACAGCAGTCGTGGTCGTATCTGGGGATAAAGCACATCGCAGCACAGTCTAATACTCACTTTTGTGCAACTTGAGGACAGTGTAAGCCATAGAAGATAGCATCTTCTCCCCTTCTAATATGTAGATGTCCCATAAACGCAGGGTGAGGGTGAACGGCGTCTGTTAATTCAAGACAGCAGGAGAGTCAGTCTCATCAAAATATGATAAAACACCCACAGACACAGTTCTAATTTAAAAGTGAAAGAAAGCATTGTGAGGCACTGATTAATGGGACTAGATAATAAAAAGAGTGAAGTTCTGGAGAAATCCAAATACTCACTCTTTCAATGAAGCACTGCAGAAACCACTTTGTTGTGTAAATCCCTGTTGTCATCTGCTCCTTGTCCTGTGGGGCAGGAATGAATGAGAAACTCTCCATCAGAATTTGTTTTGGGTTATAAATCTCACTTTCCAAATACTTCTGACTCTTGCACTAGCAATAACATCCTTAGCGTGTGGTCCATTGGAACATAAATTAACCAGAAAATGAGAAATGACCCAATTAAATGAAATCAGACTGAACTTCTACGCTAACAAAACGCTCAGTTATTCTCTTGTGGATGGAAAGCATCAATCATGAAGTTACTGTTACTCACCAGGTGTTTCTTCAGCTTAGACAGCATTCTGGTCAGGATTAGTTCATGATGAGCTTGGAAACGGTGCAGCTTGGGAAATCCCGGGATGAAGAACCCTAGCAGGTGAAAAAAATAATAAATTAATCAAAGAAGGAATGAGTATAGGAAAAGTTAGTATAGGATCCTTATATTTGAAAGTGGTTTTTAGTCAGGATAGTTATATTCCAGACATGAATCAGCTGTGCTCACCGTGCATGGAATGTTTGTTGTTGGTAAGGAGTTGGGACAGAGCCCAGAAGGCATCTTCCTCATTCAGGTACATGAGCAAGATGGCAGCGATCTGACTCATCCCCTGGCAGTAGCTCACCTCCTGGGGGAACACGGGAGAAGAAATGGCTTTAGTTAAACAGAATGGGCAAATGAGAGGAAGTATTCATAATTTAATAGAGCACACACAGAGACACACATATACACACACACACACACACACAGGCCAAGAAATGAGGGAGCGGAGAGCACCTGAATGTCTTATGAGGTCTGAAGACAGACTGTGGAAGGATGTGGTTGTGCAGTAGACAACAATGTGCAGCTTTGGTATTAAACACTTCAAACCCGGGTTGTACAAGTATTTACAGTAGCCAACCACAATTCTCGGTAATGCCGTGCGTTCAGCTTCAACTGCTGCCGATATGACTTCACAATGATTCGGTGACTTACTAAACTAGCCCTGGGCAAGCACGGATATGCAAACGCGGACACATGCTTAGTATTTTTCCATATTAAGGCTGATTTATTATGTAGCTACACATGGACACACCAACATATCCTTTCAAGGAAATACATAAATACAATTAGGGTTACGGTGAGGTTAAACTACACATTCTCCACATTCTTCGCTACCATCACATAGGCAAAATGAACAAACATGCCCCCCTTCCATCTCTCCCTTCCTCTTTCTCTCTTGGCTCTCCTACTGACCCAGTTTCCTCTGAGCAGTGTGTGAGAAGAGGGGAAAAAGGAAAAAGGGAATGACACATGCCCATTTCCTCTGGCTCAAACACCTCTACCACACAGGAATTGACTACAGAACCCAATCAGAAAAACAGACTTTGGCTGACTGTGTGTATCTGGTGTACTGTGCAAAAGTATGTTGCTAAACTGCTGCCAGTTGGAAGGTGCAGAAATATTACAGTCTGTACAATAAATAGAAAATGAATATGGATGTAAAGCTTCAGATACACTTACAAATGCATACGAGTACATGCACTGACTTGTGCACATCTGTAAAAGTTTCATTTCCCCACAGAGAGAAACAGTGGAGGAAAATACACTGGAACACCGAGAAGATGCACGAAAAACTCATTTTCGGTGCCTTCAGATAACAACCGCATTTCAAAGACGCTGGCGCAGAGACACTGCGAAGATGACGAGCGTTAAAATGTGTGTTAAAACCGAATTGGCTGCTATGAGAAACGAGAACATGAGCTTTGTTGGTTTTCTAAGAGCTGCTCTTAATTAGAAAAAAAAAAAAACTATCACAATAGGACACTCACAACCAAATGATTGAGCCAATTAACTAATGCTGCTCCAAGATTTGCCCTGAAGCTAAAGTAGCGTGAAAAGGGGAACTTGGTCTAACTAACTGCTACACTGCGATGCTGTACATTCAGGCCGAGACACACTTATAAATAAAAGATCTCACCTAAGGCTCTAAACAAGAATGAGAACAGATGGGTCTGAAGAACTCGGCCTTCTCTCTGCTGTATGCAAACTAACACACTTGATGGATGTTCTGCTTGTTCCTGTGCACCTAGTGTACACAAGACTCCTCCATATTATGTAACACAATGTTAAATATGCACACACACAAATTTGCTCACCGTGTTGTAGACAGAGTAAGCTGCTAATACGTGAAACAGTGCCTGCTGCCTGGAGAGGGAACAGAGAGACCACCAGTTTAACAAACACACAAACTGAAACACTGTGTCAGAGTATAGAGGAGTCAATTAAATTAATATCTCAACCACCTCATCCCTTAATTACCTCTGTCAATAATGGCTATTCAACCTACACATCAGCTGTAGCGTTATCCATCGCTACACATTTAAGTTTTAATGAAGGGCATGTGTGGCGGGACTTCTGTTATCTATTAGTGTTGAAAAAAGGTTATTTTTATGGCTTTCTTTATTTAGTGGTCAGCGAGCTCACAGTGAAGCAGATATTTTACTCAGCATGATTTTGGGCTGTCATCTATGGAAAGTCCCACAGATCTTCCAGAGATTACATCTGATTACAGCTGGAGTCTGAACTGTTTCAACAAAAGGCAACTATTGTGTGTGTGTGAATGTGCATGTGGAGCAGGGACATTAGCAGATCTAATGTACACAGATGTAGAGAGGATGTGTCTCTCATAGTAAATAGATGTCTTATAGACAGTGACCGAGACAGGAAAGGAGCTTTAAATAGCCGTCAGTTTCTCAGTGTGAGTAAGACAGCTGCTGACTTGCAGGGAAGGAGTGGGTAGCCAAGCAGGATGGAGCGGTGTTTTGGTCTGTTTGGACTCGGTGGCTTTGAATTGAAGGGGAAGTACATTACAAAGAGCAACAACAGATTACTCAGTTACACACTCAGAGTGAAAAGTAACACATACCATTGCCTTGCACAATGGTCCCGAGCAAATACAGTAAAAACACACAAGAAGGTACTTGTCTATCGAAGGTAACTCAGTGTGTGTTTATTAGTAATGTGAGTTTGTGTTGTTGCAGTGTTATTACAGTGCATGTGACACTGGTGCATATTTCTGTATAATGCCATTTCCTGTGGGGCTCTGAGCTCTGACAGGAAGGCTAATAAAATGCTGAGAGGAGGAAACCACCTCTTTGGTTTTGTGAGTTTGTTGGGGGGTGGGGGGCGCTACTGCAACATGTTGGTCAGAGGTCACACCCTGCAGGAGCCGCCGTCAGGTAAAACCTGAACAAGGGAGGTAGCAAAGAAAACAAAAACAAAAACAAAGATCTGGCAAAGACGTTTAACACGTTGTTTCTGATTACTGTATTTTCAATGTGTTACTTGTGGATACACTGAAATACAAGCTGCTGTAAACAACAGTCTCCCGAGTGAAGCAAAGAACTCACTTCACTCCGAATCGGTCCATGAACATGATGTGGTTCCTGAAGGTTCTGTTGACATCCAAGTCTATCTGCTTAATTTCTGTGGAGCAGTTACGAGCCTGCTGCTTCATTTTCTGCAGAACAGGAAAATGACAGTTCTGTGTATTAAAACCACTCAACAGTTTCTCAAAATCCAAAATCACAGAAATTGTCAACTATGTTAAGATCCTACCTCATATTTACCATCTTGTTTCACTTTCTCTATGTCCAAAAGCAGGGCCCAAGCCTGCCCTCTCAGTTGAAGAGGAATACCTTTATATACACGTTTCACCAACTGAAACACATGTGACAGAAACACATGAACGTGGACTCTTCAAACATAAGGAGGCAGAAAGGGAGAGGATCGTGTATGAATGCTGCTCGGGGTGTAGCCCTGTTAGCTCTCTTGAGAGACAAGGACTCATCTCATGCACTCGTGTACTTGCTCCGTCTCCTCTCACTAGTCTAGTAAGAGGAGATGGATAAAGGAATGCACAGTGCTTAAAAGAGGAACGGAAAAAAGATTATAAACAGAAACGGAAATAGTACATCACATTTCTAAGTAGAAAAAACAGAAGCGAGGGCAAAATTAAGACATGTTGGTGTCTGAATGTTGATGGGTGACTATTAACCTTTTCACTGTTCTTGTATTTGTCCCATTTCTTCACCATCTTCAGCCATTTCTCCACTCGCTCTAGCTCCTGCTGCTTTTGCTGGAGAGAAGAAAGACAAAGCAACATGTGGTCCGTGGCAAATGCAAAAGAGGCATAAACAGATCACATCTGAGGTAAAAATGTGAACTAGCTATGCGTTAAAAAGTCCATACCTTTTCTTCAAGCACACTGGGTGTTGGCAGTTCTTCCTCACTGGAGCAGAAAGGCAGAAATACAGAAAATGTAATAAAGATGTAGATTAAGAGGATAATTATGTTTTATAGTGATATAAGATCATCATAATCTGAGAAATATGACAGAAAGGTAAGAGTGGGAACAATTAGATACAAATAAATGAGCTAGAATTTAAAATACAGCAAGGTAGAGATCAAAGCTTTAAATGTACTTACTGCAAGAAGCCAAAGCGGTCAGTGATTTTATAGATGCTGTAGTTAGCATCCTCCCATGGATCAATGTTGACACCCTCCTGCCTGCCCTGAATCACACACAGGTCAAATCATGCATATTTGAACAGATCCGCAGTTTTCCTCTTTAAGCTCTTTAAGTCAGTCCATTACATTTTAAATTAGGTAAGTTAAAAAATATATATATATATATATATCAAGTCTTGGATCCTCAGACATGAGCAGATGCTTTGACATTTCCAGATGATGTTCTCCCTGCCTTGCTGTCAGCTGAGTTTGAGAATTTCGCCCATGCAAAAGTAGGCAGTATATAAATGCTGATCTGTGCAGTTTCCGCCACATGAACCATGACAATCTTTTGAGGCTACACATCCTCAAATGCATTATGTTTTTGCCAAAATATCCTAATATCCTACGACAAACTGGCCACTAGGGAGGTGTTCAGGGTCACAGTTAGGTTTTCCTGTAAACACTTACCTTGTCATATTTAGAGATGATTTCAGCCCGTTCTTCTGCTATTAATGTGTCTATATCCTTCTTCATGTCAAAATCTACAAGAAAACAGACAGAAATGCATTAGCATATACGCTGCCAGTGTGGAACAATATTTACATTAATAAGATATTCTTGGTGATTTACTGCTGATTGGTACACTAGGATGATTACATGAATGTAAAAGATAGATAGAAAGATAGGATCATAGATCCTATCTTTAAGCATTCAACAAATATTGTCAACTATTGCCACCTATGCAACTGTTACATTAATATATACCATTATACTTTGAGCTCGAAATAGCAGGCAACCACAGCAATGACATGTTGAAGCAGGTACTGGGAAATTTTGAAATTTAAATTTGGAATATGACCTGAGGAGGATGTGGGATGTTACATATATAAGACATAGTGCAGCTAGAATTGACTGCCTGGCCGAGCTCGCACGCATCGCTCCATAAATGGCTCGTCTCACGTCATTCCTCGTAATGACTTTTTAAAGTGTGCTATCTTTTGTTTGTTTTGAAAGGTCACTAGAATTGTAAGTCAGCCTTTTGCAATAAATACAGTACACGGAGGAAAATGTTACTGATTCTTGACAGCACATGCAGCCGACCGAAACCTCAGGCAGTGTATTTGTCTGGCATGCCAAGCAGCAACAGGTGTGAATGCACCCGTCACGTCACACAAAGACCCCTTTACTTTTCCTTGCAGACCCTTATCCATTGTGCTGACAGGGAGACACTGCATCTGAAATGATCTCCCATTCACAAAATGTACATCTCAGTTGTGAAACAGTGGACATCAAATTCCAGCATACAGTGTGTTTCTCAGTAGCTGCGACTGTGTGTTCCCACATACATAAAACAAAGCATCCAGTGGTGCTGAAAGATAAGCAGTGCTTGTGTCTGAAACAGACCTAATCATGGAAGATCATTTGCCACAGCACAAACAGGTGCTCAGTGTAACCAGACCTCTGAACAAATGGTCTCTGCTGTTCTTTGCTTTCCCTTTTCTCGTCGACCTCAGCTCAACCCATTTCATGGTTTTTCACTGCATCATTTCTGAACAGCTGTGTGGTGAGGTCAGTAACCAAACTTTTATCTGACCTATATCACCTGATCAGAAAAAGTGGCCTCGCTAGTACATCTTATGTTGGGTATGTTTTAAAGTCTAGGAAAGTTGTAAAAAATAAATTAATGAAAAGCTGAGACAGATTAACTATGCACAGTGTTTCTAACGCCAAGAGTGTAAATGAATTAAAATTATGATGGATCTACAGCACATTTTTTACATCAGAGTTAATGTGGAGAGTTGTGGTGACACAACAAACATTGTAAGGCTGCACAACTAATCAGATTTTAATCTTGATCATGATTTTGGCTTCTTACGATTAAATGAGCATGATCGACTGATAGTGAAAATGCACACTCCGCCAACAGAAGGCAAAAGCCAAATAAAAATCAAGCACTGCCTACATCAGTGCCTGACACCGTGCCTGCATGTCAGTCATAGCTGTTCCCTGCACCGCGTAGCTTGTAGTTTCCTGGATGCAGTCTGAATGAGTAACACTGCATTAAAAGATAGATAGAAAACAGATAACCAGCTGTCAGAACCAAAATCAAATGTCTGGCACAGCATAAGTGAAGAGCTCGTCCTTCAAAGCGGATCATCATCCATCATCTGGAAATACTTTGGATTTAGGACAAGTGACAAGAACAAATTGTATGCAAAGAGTGCTGTAGAGTTGTCTGTGCTGCAAAGCAACACAACTACATTATTCAAATGGGAAAACACACCACAAACTGCAGTTATTAATAAGGCCAAGAAAAACAATGAAATGGTCGCTAACATAAATCATCAATTCGAATGACCACAGAAAGTGAACCTGTACACGTCTCAGCGTATCCCATCCAGCTCACAAAGACACACTGAAATCACCCACCAATTGTATTCCCTTTGGCCAAAGATAAGGGTCCATAAACACAGAGAGTAATGAAGGCTTCAGGAAAATGGTCAACATATTGCACAAAGAGATGTTATCCACTCACGTAATTGTTTTTCCAAAGTGGCGATATGAAAACCAGAGGGATCTCACAGCTGTAGAGAACTTTGCTACGAGTTTTATTCCAATCCATTATGCAGATACAATGAATGGAGTGAAAGACTGTTTTGCTTCTAGGAGATGTACTTGGATCAGGTGAATAAACACCTCATTTGTCTGCAAAAATCTTTTCATTAATAAGAATGTAGCACAATGTAAAAATGAACGCTGTGGCCTGTTGATTTAATTTTGTGTTAAATTTATATTTTTCTTCTAAAAGATTTGTTGAATTTAATTGAAGGAGAAAGACTAATTTTATTTTGATTAAAGTATTTGTACATTAACAGTAATATTACAACACAAATGTTAAAGTGGAGTTAAGACAGAGCAATAAAAAAAAATATATTATGGTGATCACTTCAGCCATAATAATACAGCCTTAATACATAGTGTGAAATGCAGCAGGTTCAAGTGTACCCGCTCAGTTATTACATTTTCAGCTTAAATGGCACCATCAGTGAAACCTAATTCAAACACATTAGGAGTTAATTAATTTATATGGCTACAACTTTAACTCCCCTTATGTCCACTGGCATGACGATGTTTATAAACATTTGAAAATGTAGTAAGACAAAGTTGTTAATGTGTAAAATATTTATACGCCGAAGATGTATAAAATGTCATTGTACTTTGTATTGTTTTTAAAAACAATGTCTGCTAGAGAGATTTCTTTAAAAAGGTCTCTCAGGTTTCATCTTTAGGTTTCTTCCTGTGTTGAGTCTCCAGACTGCTGATAGCATTGTTTTTGGGCCGGGAAGAAAAGGAAACCAGCGACCGCCACTCCTTCAACAACAGGTTCAAGGAGAACTGCAGTGCAACAACAAAATGGGTCTTCCTCCAATCATCAAAACCCTTCCAATTTTTCAGACTTGTCAAATGTGGGCAGCAAGAAAGATTAGAGTAGAACTAGAGGGAGATTAGGTCACATTAATACAAGTGCTGATTTGCTTGTGACTCACAAGCAAAACACAAAAAGAAAACAGCTGATGCCGCCCCAGTGGTTGCTTCAAAGTGATTTACGTTCAGCTACTCTTTTTAGGTGGTGAACAGGAAGGTGGCTACTTGTGGTTGGGATCAGGGTGTCAACAGATGGAAGCTCAATGGAAAATGTGAATAAGCACCCAAGAAGGTCACCAAGTGGGAGAAACCTCACGCAAATACCACACCTGGGGGAGTTAACATGGGTAGGGATGCGTAGTTTGTATGATTGTGTGGAAAACTGAAGAAATGAAGAAAGGTTTAAGTTATTTATGTATTTAAAAAGAAACTAAATGGGTCACTTCAGACAGTGAGCAGACAGTAAGCTGGAATCTGGCATAGTTAAAGCTACTGAACATTTGCAGAAAAACACTTTCCTGTATGGCTAAATTTTGACATCCAAGTTGCTAGCAGGATAGAAGACTCTGGGCCTAAGGGTTAGGTGACATAATTTCCTGTTATGACATAGGGCTCTAAATCAAGCTCACGTATATAAGCTCTCAGTGCACAGTTGTAACCACAAACAGCTTGCAAAGCATTCTGAGTCACAGTCAGCTAATTACATGTTCTTCAGTGATGCGGCAGTCAAAACTTCCTTTGCTGATTTATCACCAAAATTTCCTATCTCTAAATGCTGCTCACATATTCTAAGATGTCATGGACAAAGCAATAACCAGTCAGCCTTTTGTGAGGAAAAATATTATTACTAGTAGCCTTATTTCAAAAACTCACCGGTAGTACAGTTTTAAGCAGTTCTCTCTCTGCACGGAAAACCAAAAGGCTATTTACAGCCGAATCAGCTAACTGCGGTTCCGAAACTAAAAGATATATTTATTCTCATGGGAAACAGAATATAATGCTCAAATCTTATTTAGAAATATTTCTATTTTCCTTGGTTTCTGATCATCTCTCTTTTGGCTTATAATCAATCTTAATCTGAGCGGCAGCCGACTTAAGGCAGAGGATTATACAAGAGCAAAGTAAGAATGAAAGCTTGGGATTAGGATAAGTCTGGCAATAACTTACTGCAGGACCCTGGAAACTCTGACTGCAAGCACTAGACTGTTGTTTGGACAGATACACTTAGGCAAATTCACACAGTGTGTGTTAGTGGGTTGATGTCTTGAACTGAAACGACACTTTATACCAGCACAAGGGCAGAAGGAAAATAAGCTAAAGTCAAATTTTAAAAAATTGGGGGGAAAAAGCTGTACTGAATCCTGAAGGTCAGATTTGTTGATTACTGAGGGCTGATCAAAATTTTAAGTTAATGTATTTTATGTGGCTGACACTCAAAACCCATCTGCTGATGGCGTCGCAACGCCAGATGTTTCTTTCTTTTGACCTAATGATTAGTCAGTGCTGCATGGTCAGCCAAAGGACGCTGAGATCAGACAAGCTTGAGCCATGCACCAACTCAGCCTGGTTACCTTGCAGAGTAGACTCCCACACTCACTCTTCTGATGCATATTTTATTATCAGCATGTACTGTACACCACTATTGTTCCTACACAGGCTTTTATTAGCTCACACAAACACACAATCACACAAGCCTTCTTACACCAATTCAATTCAAATTGAGAGTACGGTGGGTTTATACATCTGTTACTTAATGTTATAACTGTATTAATTACTACAGTCATTACTACAACAATTAAATTGAAAGAATGTCCTGCAATGCATCCCGTTTGCCCTGTCATTACATTAGCTCAGTGCTGTAGCTTTGTGGTGGCTGTGAAGAACAAGAATGCCATTCGAGTTCAGAGAAGGGAGGCTTACAATCAGCCACATGGCTTTAATTTCCACATGAAGAACTCTCAAGTCCCAGATGGCTACAGAGCTCCAGTTCTGTAATGGGTGTCAGACACACAGTGTATGCATGTAAGCATGAATATGTCTAAGAGAAGCAGAAAAGAGCTAGAAAAGCAGACAGCGCCATGATTACAAGGTGTCTTCCCTATTTTCAGCTGGGGCAAAGAAAGATGATCTTCCAGGTTCAGATAAAATGGTAAGAGACACCAACCGAGAACACCTTTAACAGGCGTTTCATTCACTTCCTATCAATGGCTGCTCTGCCAGCTTGAAGAGATGTCACTGAAAGCTTAGAACCTGATTCCTGAGACCAGGAATCATAATACACCTCACAAGATAGGCTATTAATACAAGAACAGCTATTTCTTTTTCTTTTTTTTTTAATATAAAACCTGTGTTAAAGCTACACTTAAGCTGCTGAAATGAGATTACTGTACACTCAATTTGAGGGAATCTGAGCGAATCTTTCCCAAGTGCATTATAATGGGCATAAACAAATTATTCAGCTACCTAGTCATTTTGCTAGCCACCTTTTAACATGCTGAAAATGATGACAAATCATTACTTACATATTGATAACACATGAAATAAGCTCAGACGCTTTAATACTATCTGCAGTCTCCATATATGGCTCCATGTTTGGCAGGTGTGATGGTGTATGGACAACAGCCATTGTTTCACTATGCCCCAGTGGCTTTTCTCAAGACTTGCTCATAGTGGTTACTGACTCACAGCAAAGCAAAATAAACTGTGTACTAAATCTTCTCTTGACTGAGTTGAAGCAGAGATTGAGCCCATACTAGGAAGTCAAAGTACAATTTGGGACAAAAATAATATCACCCACCTTAGGCCATTTAGAGAAAATCTTACTGCTGAGAAGCTACAGTCTCCTCAACAAAAGGTTCCCTGTCTTTCTCGCTGTCCTGGCCCTCTTCCCCCCCATCTTATTCACTTTTTGTGGTGTTTATGCACAGAAAATACAGACACGGACTGCGTGGCCCAGGGGGAAACATCCAGAGCACAGGGAATGAGAAAAAGCACAAAAGCTCAGAATAGCTTGCTGTCCCCAATGACTTTTTCTGTCCTGCTGCACTCTGTATTACCAATGTCCCTCTGCCTTATCATTTTTCCAAAGTCAGCCACACAGAATATAGATTTCACCAACATTACTCACCATCCAAATGTACCCCTTTTTCTTTCTTGAAGCGTGAGGAAGGGGGCTCATCTCACCTTGCATCACTCAGACTGAAAGCAGTCTCTGTTCATTGCTGTGGCTTGAGAAGAGGATGGGGGGTGGGGGGGTGGGGGGTCTAATGATAACAATGACCACAGAAACTTTTAGATGCTAGAGAAGCAGGCCCATCAGAAGCCTGTTTCCCAGAGTGGCAGCACTTTTTTGGGGAGTGGTATGAGGAGGACAAGAATGTCAAGGGAAGAATATTCATAAACACAAAACCTCAGGCCCTGCTGAGAAAGCCGCATTCTCATAAATGGCTCCTCTTCTTAGCAAAGACACAGTCACAGTACAAGCAGTTAAGCTAGGAAAAAAAGCTTATAGCCACACTTTAAATAGCTACTGTTAGTAAACTCATATATGAAGCAGAATGATTAATAAACAGAGGAAAAAAGAGGTTAAGAAATACACAAAATATAGATGCAGTGTTTAGTATAGTTGCAACATCATGCTGATATTCACATTTCATCTTGTACTCAACCATTTACAAAAACATTCTACTGTGTAACAAACTTCCCTGAATGCATTAAGACTAAATGCTCTGGTCATTAGACAGCTCACCACATAACATCTGATACAGTACAGCTTCCACTCTTTACAAACCACTGTATTCTGCCCACAGCACAGTGCTAGTTTTTACAAAGCCAAACAGATTAAATGATTCAAAAAGGTGAACACAAAGAGAAGATGTTACTCAATGAGGAAGACCCGACCGTGGACAAAGTCAAAAGCTAAACAGAAAAAGAAAAAAACCCCACAAAAACGTGAGGATTACTGATACACACACCATGTGTGATTTGGTCATCAGTTCTCATGTTGAAATTGTGTTTACAAGGACAGAAACAGAGGATTACAGAATGTGGAAGGGGAGCAGCTCTACACTGGAAGGACGCTTACAGCAGTTCAGCAAAAGGAGGTTAAGTATTTGGGGCAAAAACTAATTTAAAGCGGTATCTAGAAAAGACACAAACAGAGCCAATCATAGAGGGGAAATTCCAAGATGGCCCATTTTAGCCTTTCTACAAATGTCAAAAAAACAAACTGTTCGGCTATTATCCCATGGAGCCATCACTCCTGTCCTCATGGGTGTAGCAGTTTTCAGCCTGAGTGACAATTCGTTACAATCTCAACAGTGGTATGACCTCAATTTCACTAATGACAGACTGTGAGAAAGAGAACTGGGGTAATTTATAGACAAACTAGCTCATGCAAATGTCACAATGGGTCCTGACAGAATCCTGGTTTCTTGGACCATGATTGTGATATAATAACATATTGTCATGCATTGTCAACAAATAAGTTAGTTTATCGGTTAAGTAATTGATCATTTACCAAATGAAATAATGACGTGAAAGATAATGTGTGTGATGAAGAAATATAATGCATTATAAAATCATGGGATTAAATAAGATAAGGTCAAGGATATGCTTTTTGTAATATTGTGATTTAGCTAAAATATTGTATTTGAGACTTAAGGATTACATTTGTGTAAAGTGATTTTATCACACTGGTATCTATCTACTGGCCATTACAGCTGCATTCTTAATTATGATTATCTTTGTGTATTAAAGGTGCTAATAATCACAGTTTTCATAAAAGGCACTGCCTAGGTATCTAAGATATTCATTGACTACACTTCGAAGCTCCAATTCACTGGATGTACCCTTTTCCTTTCTCAACAATGAACATAACAAGATGAAATGTGAGGAAGGGGGCTCATCTCACCTTGCATCACTCAGACTAAAAGCAGTCTCTGTTGATTGCTGTGACATGAGAAGAGGAAGGAGTGTGGGGGGGGGGGGTCTAATTATAACAATGACCACAGAAACTTTTAGATGCTAGAGAAGCAGGCCCATCAGAAGCCTGTTTCCCAGAGAGGCAGCACTTTTTTGAGGAGTGGTATGAAGAGGACAAGAATAGGTGTAGGTGTGAGTGTGACTATGTTTGTCTCTTTGTAGCCCATAAAAGACAGAAAACCTGTTCAGGACCTTGTCACCTTGAACAGATATGGTAAATGGACTAGTTATTATATAGTGCTTTTCTACTCTAGCTGAGCACTCAAAGCGCTTTATACAACACGTTTGCATTTACCCATTCACACCAGCACTTCATTCTACAGCTAAGTGTTTACTGTCTAAAATTCACACACATTCATACTCCGACGGTTGCATCGGAGAGCAACTTGGGGTTCAGTATGTTGCCCAAGGATACTTTGGCATGCAGACTGGAGCAGTCAGGAATTGAACCACTAACCTTTCAATTAGCAGATGATCTGCTCTACCTCCTGAGCCACAGCCACCCCCAAATGGATACTGCTGGTCAGTGCTACTCAAATATTGTGTGTAAGGCAAATTCCCAAGGCACCCTTCTATTAATTTCTGCTCAAAATGGCATCTGACGTGCCATAGATTATGTTTGGATAGTACGGTCAGATGGAGGCATTTTGATCAACCCATATGTGACATCTGGACCGAGCATGACTCACAACACGAGTGTAATGTGCAGCATTGCTGCCTCTAGTTCCGAAGCAGGCCTGTGAGATAGGCCTGTGAGCTTAAAGTACAACACCTGGACTTGCCTCAAGTCACGCCACACCTTTTTGAAAACACTGCTAAAGGCTGCACTCGTATCAGCCACGATATTAAACCCAATAGAGTAGTATTGTGCATAGGGCTGGGCCATATCATATCATTCACGATAATACCGGTAAAAAAATCTTGCCCGGGAAAATAAATTATATCTTGATATGCTAATTTCATGGCGTAAATACGTCACCCCACCACACAGCGGATTTTGCTCACGTGGGTCATACAGTGTTGCCAACTTTGTGACTTTGTTGCTAGATTTAGCGGCTTTTCAGATCCCCCCCCCCCCCCCGTGCCTTATTTTTTTCTGCAAAAAGCGACTAGCGACAAATGTAGCTAGTTTTCCTGTGACGTCGGAGAGTTCTGGAATCCTTGGAATCGTTGCTATAATACATCAGTGCATGTCTATGGATTTACTGAGCTAGCGAGAACCTTTCTGACAGAAGGATGGAATTTTGTTCATTCAGTCTGTTTACATGTTTTGTTATTTGCACAGAGTACTGGCTGTACAGGAGTACA
>JAVDPK010002459.1:416499-473770 GCA_034780415.1 Cichlasoma orientale
AATCTTTGCGGCGCATCCTACTAAGTCCCTCCACGCATGCACGTGTTGTGTAAACAAACTTTGCAAAAAACACCGCCCGCCTGGCAATGGGAACTACATCGTTTTCATCGTCTCAAGCATAGATATATATACTGTACTATGGTCTCAAGCGTTCTCGTGTAAACGCAGAGCGTTTCTGAAACGCCTCCGTGTAGACGGTAGGCTGAAACGCATCAAAACGACGTCGTTTCCAGTGGAAACGGTGTCGTGTAAACGGGGCCTTAGTCATCAAAGAGCCATGTGTATCTCGTCATCGTCTCGTTATCGTCATGAAAAAAAGGGTTGTCAACGAAATAATTTAGTCATCGTCGAAAACAACACTGCAAAAAAGTAGGTTCAGATTAATATTTAAGTGTCAGTGCTTCCTCACATGACAAATGGATTGCTTTGTGGTTGTGTGCATGGTCCACAATTAAACCTTGGAACATAGCTGTGTGATTAACTATGCAGTTACCAGTGTAACTCCGTTCAGCTGTTGTTGTTTTAAATATCCTATAGGGATCCTTACAGCCTCTGTTACTGATTACCTTCAGATAAACAGGGTAAATAGAAAAAATGAGGTAGTCTGCAGTGTGGGACAACTACTATCAAGACATTGTAATAAAAGCTGATTGATATAAAGGATTGTACTGATGTTTGGCTCATACCAGTTATTCACAGCCTTATCTAGAGATGAGTAAGCTGTGTTGGACCTTATTGTGGCGTGACCGCTCTTGAAGATAGGATCTGTGTTTACCTTTGTGAAGAAGGGATTGTAGGAACAAGAATGAAGATTTGGATCAGTTTCCGATTGACGTCTTCCTTAAATCTTTTATCTTTGGTGTAAACTTTATTGAAACTGCCGGTTTGCTAACATTGCTGTTTGCACTTTCCTTCCTGTACATCGGTAGCCACCATGGCAGAAGCGCACCAGGCAGTGGCTTTTCAGTTCACAGTCACCCCTGAAGGCATTGACCTACAGCTGTCCCATGAGGCTCTCCGCCAGGTCTACCTTTCTGGCCTCCACTCCTGGAAGAAAAGGTTCACTCGGTTCAAGGTAGGAAGTGTTAGACAAACAGAAAAGCAAAGTTCAGAGGGTTTCTCTATAATAGTGGCTATCAGTATTCACACAGCAATTACTACTCTTTTCTGTTCAACACAACAAGACCCCAAGTAGTGCTGTGTTATTTATTGGGTTGCTCACACTAGAAGGTCAGCCTCGCTCACACAAACAGTCAGCTGTGACCGTAACCTTCCTGCCTGTTCTTTGTGTCCTAGCCTTTGGCCTAGTTATCTGTTTACACACCGTCATGCTGAATGACTCAAACCCAAAGCCTACTAGCATTTTCACACATTCCTCTTTTGTTTAGCCTCAATAATTAATGATTTGTCACATGTATGCGGGTGACCCAAGATAACACACTATGAAGTAATTTCATTTTCTCTGTGTAACCCTAGATGAGCTCAATTTAATCCTCAATTTGACTTGCATTTTCACAGAATGGGGTAATGACTGGTGTGTACCCAGGCAGCCCAGCTGGGTTCTCCATTGTGGTCGGGTCCTACATGGCTTACAATAAATTTAAACAGTTGGATCCATCTTTGGGGTTGTTTACCAAGCTGGGTCAACATATACCTATCAGGTAAGCTGATGTCACAAGGAGCCATCCTAGTATATTTTTTTCCTATTTTCAAAAAATTATTACTGTCCTTGTAAAATAGATTGCATATAGGTGTAGACCTAACTACCATGCTCATTTGTTTACAAAATGGTACTCGGTCAGTTAGAAAGCAACTGAACAAATACAGTGGGAATTAGCCAGGTGTTGTTTGGCTAGAAGCAGGTATCTTGCCAAATGCACTGGCAGTGGAATGTGTCTGACTCATAATTAAAGCTTTTACGACATTTTTCGCAATAATGCGAATGCTTCGTGCAGGTCTGTGGCAGTTCTAGGTGTAAAATTAGTCTTTAAAGTAGTTTCTATCCTACTCATCATTTTCTTCCCGCCACCTACCACAACTGATTTTGATATTTCTTAGCAGCGTTAGTCATGTTTAGGGATTTTGTGTAAACACGTCTTAACCATATAAAGCTTTTTAATGCTTTTCTCATCAGCAGTGCTGGGTTGTTTCCCCCTCAAGTCAAGTTGCCTGTTTTTTTTATGGTATTTTTAAGGTTCTTGAGGAATGTCTGAAAATTTAGAGTACTAGTACTATTTGGTGTTAAAATGTTTGAAACTTTGACGTTACAGATTTAAAAGAAAAAACATACCGCGTGATTAAATCTGTCCTCGTTAACCTTAGCTACACTACATAACAGCGGTTTAGGGCTTTACTGCTAACGGGAAATTAATCTAAATGTTTTAATCCCATCAGAGTAAATGACCTACATCGTTTATCAGTCATGAGTCAGTCTGTCTTTGTTGACTTTGGACTCTGGGCCAAGTCTGACAGCAGCTATGTGACAGTGTTTCCACTGTGCTGTTGTAGTGCAGTGCTCATTTGGCCGAGCTTGAAAATTTATTGTTTATGTAATGACTTTGCAACACCATATCATCTTACTTGTCCCTTCAGATTACTGTTACAAAAACATATTGAGTTTTGTGAAGTCCCATTAAGTAAAATTTACCATGCTTTGTGTCCACTGTGCAGTTGCACGGTTGATTTGCTGCAGTTATATTGTCTTTCCTCCTGTTTCATTCTCTGTCCGCAGCCGATATATGTCTATGGATACCCAGAGGATAGTAGGAGGAGTTCTGGTGGGCACAGGCCTGTGGGTCACCATAATAATGATAATGAGGAATGTCCTGAAGTCCTTGCTGTCATGGCATGGCTGGATGCAAGAACGCCACGGCTCCTTGTCCTGGACAACTCGTGTGTGGATGGTGAGACAATGAGCACTGCTGTTTAATTCACTGAAGAGCAGCCAATTGTGATGTAGTAGTGATTGACCTTCCCACGAATAAATAATGCTGTTTTTGCAACAGTATTATTTAGAAATTAGAGTGCCATGCTTTTACTAAAAGGGTTCACTCTTCATATGTAAAATTAAATGTTCTAAACAGGATTAAGATTGTATACTGCACTATCATACTCTTGTGTGCTCATTTTACTTATAAGATGAATGTGATATAGCAGATAAAGCTTATTACTAAAGCATAATGTGATTAAGCTTCAAGGTGAAATTTTTTTAAATTAAGTCACTTTCTATGTCAGATAGGTCCAAGCAGAGATACAATGCCATTCTTATGTGTATACCATACTAAAAACGCTACTTGTGTCCTTTTGTTTCATACCACTGGTCATGTGTCTGGACTTTGCCCCATGCCCTGCGGGTTTCCAGGTGAAACAAAAGCGTAAATTCAAACTGCCTTATCTGCTCTGCTTGTCCAGGTTCTAGTGAAGGTGTTCTCTGGCCGGAAACCAATGCTGTACAGTTTCCAGAACTCTCTGCCACGACTACCTGTTCCCTCCATCAAGGACACCTGCCAAAGGGTAATGTCCCGTCTTGTGTTTTTAATCCACATTTATGATTGCTGATAAAGGTCCTAACTTTGGACTGGAACTAAAGTTGGTATATTGAAGAGACTTAGAAAAAAGGGCTCATTCAGAAGCCATTTCAGATAATAAAAACAAAACAAAACATGAATACAGTGGAATATTCATTTTCACTTTTCCCCAGGTCAGCTTTTTTCTTTTTTTTTTTTTTTAATCTTTTGACTTTGTGGCCCAAGGCAGAGATAGAAGATTGACCGATTTCTGTGTTTTCAGTACCTGGAGTCAGTGCGCCCTCTGATGGATGATGAGAAGTATGAACGCATGAAGGGCTTGACTCATGACTTTGAGAAGAATCTGGGACCCAGGCTGCAGTGGTACCTTAAACTCAAGTCCTGGTGGGCATCCAACTATGTGAGTTAGAAAGAGCCCCCCCTCTGTTTTTTTTTTTTTTCTTTTCTCCCCACTATTTTTTTTTTTTCACTATTTTGGCCACTGCTGTGGGTCTTGGGTCAGCCTTAACCTGAAAAATAATGCATCAAAAAAATGTAATTTTCTGTGTCTGGCACAGGTCAGTGACTGGTGGGAGGAGTATATTTACCTGAGAGGCCGTGGACCCATCATGGTCAACAGCAACTATTATGCCATGGTAAAGCAACCCTACTTCGCTGTCTGTTTGGTAACAATGACTTATTGTTTGAAGATTCAGCGATAAGGATCACCACAACTGTCTGACTGTTTGAAGGCATGTGTAGTGGTTTTCTTTTGTTTGTTTTTTTGTGACACCTGATTAAATTCCTAAAGCTTTCATAATTAGATTGTCATTTGAGCGTGGCCCTTTTATCACCACTTTGACCCCAAAGACTGTGGATAGTTGTAAATTACCTACAAAGGCTATTAGCCTTTTAATTATTAACTCTTTATGCGTAATGTTTGAGTCGGTTGACTCCAGAGCTTCAGAGAAATCTGCAGTTAACTTGTGACACACTTTTTATTGTTTTACAGCTTTTCCTACAACTTCTTCTTTTCTTTTTTTTTTTTTTACAACATTAACCTCAGTGCAACCTTTGTAATAATATACTTTATGATTGTGTATCAGGGGAACTTAATGTTCATGTCTTACAGTCTTGGGATTAAAGACTTCAAGTCTTCTGAATTATTGCTGACAGTCACCTAATCACAGCGTGTCTTTACCTTGTGGATGGTTTGACTGGCACAGATCTGTGTCAGATTTATGATCGTCAACCCAGTGAACTCTGCAGAATGATTGGTCACCAGTCAGCATCTGCATGAATCTAATTTTCTTTTTCTTTTTTTTGCCTGTATCAGTGAGAAAGTCGGGGCACAGCAGATGTCTCACTCGTGTGCGTTTGTTAATCCTGTCACTAAACTATTTGGTTTGTGTCTTGGACATAAATGGATCCCTGCTCTTGCTTACAAACTTCTTTACACGCATATAGTCCTTGACTAAAATAACAACAAAGAATCGACGGCCCGATAACTCGAGTTATTGTTGGGCTAATTCTTGCTGCCACCTGTAGTAATAACAATGCATTATCTGAGGTTTAATTTGAGCCAGCTGCAGACATAGATTGACTAAAGTTCAATAGATCAGTATGCAGACTGAGTTGCACAGTCAAGATCACATTTAAGACAGTTTACTTTGTTTTCTTTTTTAAGAGAACACAGTAAGAATAGGCAAGGTGTGTGTATGTGTGAATGTTGATGTAAGAAACATATTTTCTCATTATCTGACATACCAAAAAAACCCAAATTTTCTCAATTAATGCACCGTTACAACTCCACTGTGTCCAAATATTTAAACTCATGCACAGTGTAGTTGTTAACACGTTTACCTAAAACAGATCCCTGGTCCGAGACAAGGGAACAAGAAGCTTCTACATCTATTCCCAGATCAGCCAGCACAGTGTTTAGGCTTATATTTTATAATTGAAAGATTATTGGCACTACAGTGAGATCAAGCAAAACAAAGTTTTATGACATGGTTATAATATTTAGAACAACATTACTTAATAAATTAGTCAGCCACATGAGTACAAGTACACAGGATTAAGTTTTAGATAAGAAGTTGGCAGAGAGGTTGGCTGTTGCTTCATGTGAACTGTTTGGTGGAACTAAACTCCTGGTCAATATCATCATTAAATCACTATCAAATATCAACAAACAACAATGCCAAGAATTTACTACAGGATTCCTCGCTCTATAATCACCTGCCTTTTGTACCATTAAAAAAAAAAAAAAAAACTCAATATGGATTAAAGCCCTGCGACAGGCTGGCGTCCTGTACAGGGTGTACCCTGCCTTGCACCCTATGTCTGCTGGGATAGGCTCCAGATTCAATAAAACCTTTTTTTTTTTTTTTTTAACTGCACAGTTTGTGCTACCCATAGCAACACTGGTTAAATGCATTTATATTTCGTGCAGCTTATTACTTGTTACTTAACTTATTACTGATCATGTCTTTGTGCAGGATTTTCTGTACGTGTTCCCCACTTCCATCCAGGCTGCCAGGGCAGGTAATTCCATCCATTCCATCATGCTGTACAGGAGGAAACTGGACAGAGCTCAGATCAAACCTGTGAGTATAGAGCTATACTTATTCAATGATTTGCTGAACTGTGTGAAACATACGCGGTAGTTTTATATATATTTCCTATTGATACGCACTAGCTCCATGTAAATGTTTAACTCATAATTTACTGATTAATAGCTGTTAACTGTGTTTTGTCTTTTAAGTTTACAATGAAAAGCTACTTTTTTTTTTCACAACCGTTTCTTGCGTGCTTGGATGTAAGTTTGTTAGCACCGGTTCAATAATTATTACAGTTATACTCTTTCACCCACAGCTTACTGTATCTAACCATGCGCTGTGCTTGTTGTGATTGAAGTGCAGCTGTAATTACGGGCAAAGCAATATCGCAAGCATTTTCCAAAGGCTTAGCAAATAGACTAACACATTCTAGTGCCATTTGTTTTCCTGCATCTCTGTGAGCCCTTTGCCTTTACCAAGCTGCATGATGCTTAAGTGCAAATTATTACATTTGCACAACAGCAAAATTTGTTGTGAAAATGCCTACTTTACCCCTTGCCAAAACCAATTGTATGCATTTATGCGAAGATCGTTGCATGAGCTCGCTCTGTTACAGACTCACACTTGATTGTCTCTGTTTTACTGTTTTGTGCCTGACGCTGGGTTAGATATACTTGCTGGCGAACAAGGTTCCTCTGTGTTCAGCACAGTGGGAGCGAATGTTTAACACCTCCCGCATCCCTGGTGTGGAGACAGGTAAGAGGAGGGCACGTCTCCGTCGTGCCCTCTCGCCACTCTACCCTGTGACCCTCGTCATTTTTGTGGCAACAGCCTTTGGAAACCCTGACTGCTATGCTCATTCTGAGCAGCACAGCCCTGTGCTTTTATTGGCTTTAATAGATATACATATTAAAATTTATGTGATAGACTATGTCAAAATATTCTGAAAGTATCCAAATTTCACTTAAAATAATACTGTTGCATTAGGGCTTTGCTGTTGGATATGAAATAGTATGCCACTGGTTTCTGGACTTCGCTCATACCGCTTTCCCTGGAAGTCTTCTGAGCCCCCCCCTCTCCCCCCTCCCCTCGCTCCTTAAGACTGCTTATCAAACCAATCCTCATCACTCCCACTGCACTTCATCCAGTCTCCTGTTCATCTAGGTGTGTGTCTGCTGCTGCTCTCTGTGGGATTTTTAGCGAATTAGTTGGTCATCTCTTTGTGTTTGACTCTCCCCTTTTGCTTTGCAGCTCATGCTCCTACACACTATTCCCATGTGCTCATCCCAATACGAGCGTATGTTCAACACGACTCGTGTCCCAGGTGTAGAAACAGGTAGAGTCTTTAGCAGTGCCTCCTCTACCACACTACTCCCAACTGTACTTTTCCTCAGGACGTTTGTCCATCAGTTTGAGTTTAATAATGCATGTGTGCTGTTGTGTGCGCATTCAAGGACTAATTTGCATGTGACTTTTAGTCAAGTTTTTAGAAGACCAAACGGTCACAGAGGTGAGATATAAAAGGAATTTAGTGCTTTTTCATGTAAATAAAATGTACAGAATTTGAAAGGACGGAAAGCCTTTCTGCTGCAGAAATCTTATGACATACAGTCGTGGGAAAAAGAGTGTTTTCACAGGACTGTATGCAGTCCCGTCTGAGCATTGGTATAAAAGCAGAAGTTTAGTAGTTTGCTGGTCTGGAGCATTCAGGTGTGTGTTAATACAGTGCCACAATCGTCCCAGGATTTGACATCCCAGCAAATTCACCCCTAAGGTCAGACTGTGCAATTCTCAAAAAACTGGAAAAAAAAGCCTACGTCTCAGACTCAACAGGCTTCAGTTAGCATGGTAAGTGATAAAATTCATGACAGCACAATTAGAAAACGACTTAAGTATGGCTTGTGTGGAAGGGTTGCCAGGATTAAGCCTCTTCTCTCTAAAAAGAATCTGGCAGCACAGCTTAGGTTTGGAAAATCGCATCTGGGCAAACCGTGAGACCTCTGGAACAATGTTTTTGGGACAGATAAGACTAAAGTGGAGATGTCAGAATACACGGCCACCACCAAGCATAGCATATCACATCCTCTGCATATTAAAGTATTCTAGAGTCATCTGTCTGACAGCTAAAATTGGGTTATGCCTGCAGAACACACTAATCGCAGCACTAGCACAGCAGCAAATGGCTGAAAAAGAAAAAAAAGATTAAGGTGCAGCAATGTCCCAGTCAAAGTCCAGACCTCACCCACACTGAAAGGCTTGAGAGAGCTGTGCGTAAGCAAACTTCAGTTAACTGAAGCAACGCTGTCAAGAAAGAAAATTTGCTAAATTTCTTCCAAAGCCATGTGAGAAAAGTAATACATAAAAAGATATGAAGCTAAAGGTAGTTCCACAAGCTGCTGGATCATAGGTTGTACTTAGGTTTTCAAAAGACTGCAAAGAGTCCTGTGAAAACTTTCTCCACGACTGTAGCTGTTTAGAGTGACTTAAACAGGAACTTTATAGAAACAGGATTAGACGACATTGTTCAGTCATTGCAGAATTAATATAATACATGGCCAGTGTGTAAAGGGCCTCTAATGCATAAAATTCTATAATCAAGATTATGAACTATTCAAGACTGGAGGAAGAGACCTCGAGCTGTGATGTAATCTAAATGTATGTCTTGTGCCTTTAATCAGGCACATGGGGCCCCAAGAGAAAGTATTTATCTCTACTTTTGTAAACAGAAGGTATTTAAATAAGTGATAAAGAATATCACTTATATTTATGTATAATAAAAGTAGTGTGCTTTTTATAAATGTAAGAAAATGTTACAAAATGAGGTTGTATTAAGTATTTTTATAAGCAGAACGATCTGAGTTGCTGCAGTGACCAGAACTACTTTCCAGTTCAGTTCTGTTGTATATTGGGCCCAGAATACTCAAACTGATGGAGGTCCTTACTGTAAGGAAGCACTGAAGGCTAAATATTATTTGCCTTCATCTTAGTGTAAGTATTGTTTCCTTTCTTATTGGGAAAAAGGACAATGCTTGTTTGAATGCTCAAGTATCTCAAAATTGGTAGTAAAACAATACTGAATTAAAGAGAGCCTAAAAATAAAGCTTTGAAATTTGTTCATACTGTTGCTTAAACAAGCATTGTCTCAGTTCATTGTATTCCCGACTGCATCCTTTCTTTTTCATCCCACTCCCTGCACTTCTCATTTCATCCCGCTTTAGTTTTTGACTTGAGTATTCTCCACCAAAAAAGAAACGAGTTTCCTTTTAAAAGAAAACCGTGGATATCATACAGTGGGGGAAAATCAGTGTTTGATACTCTGCCGGTTTTGCAAGTTTTCCCTCCTACAAAGAATGAAGAGGTCTGTAATTTTTAATCCTAGGTACACTTCAACTGTGAGAGACAGAATCTAAAAAAAAAAAATCCAGAAAATCACATTGTATGATTAAATAATTCATTAGCATTTTATTGCCTGAAAGAAGTATTTGATACAATAGAAAAACAGAACTTAATATTTGGTACAGAAACCTTTGTTTGCAGTCACAGAGGTCAGACGCTTCCTGTAGTTCTTGACTAAGTTTGCACACTGCAGCAGGATTTTGGCTCACTCCTCCATACAGATCTTCTCCAGATCTTTCAGGTTTCGGGGCTGTCGCTGGGCAACATGGAGTTTCAGCTCCCTCCAAAGATTTTCTGTTGGGTTCAGGTCTGGAGACTGGCGAGGTCACTCCAGGACCTTGAAATGCTTCTTACGGAGCCCCTCCTTAGTCGCCCCGGCTGTGTGTTTCGGGTCATTGTCATGCTGGAAGACCCAGCCACAACCCATCTTCAATGCTCTTACTGAGGAAAGGAGGTTGTTGGCCAAAATCTTGATACACGACCCCATCCATCCCCCCTTCAATACGGTGCAGTCGTCCTGTCCCCTTTGCAGAAAAGCACCAAAAAATACATGAAGGCATAGTGTGTTACTAACAGTCATCTTTGAGACTGTGGCCCCAGCTCTCTTGAGGTCATTGACCAGGTCCCTCCGTGTGTAGTTCCTGAACCCACCAGGTGAGCTCTTGCATGGAGCCCCAGACTGAGGAAGATTGACAGTCAGCTTGTGTTTCTTCCATTTTCTAATAATTGTTCCAACAGTTGCCTTCTCACCGAGCTGCTTGCCTGTTGTCTAGTAGCCCGTCCCAGCCTTGTGCAGGTCTACAGTTTTGTCCCTGGTGTCCTTAGACAGGTCTGTGGTCTTGGGCATAGTGGAGAGGTTGGAGTGTGATTTATTCTCTGGACAGGTGTCTTTTATACAGGTAACGAGTTCAAATAGGTGCAATTAATACAGGTAAGTAGTACAGAATAGGAGGGCTTCTTAAAGGAAAACTAACAGGTCTGTGAGAGCCAGAATTCTTGCCGGTTGGTAGATGATCAAATACTTATTTCATGCAATAAAATGCAAATTGATTATTTAAAAATCATACTTGATTTTCTGTTTGTTTTTTTTTTAGATTCTGTCTCTCACAGTTGAAGTGTACCTACGATAAAAATTACAGACCTCTCCATTGTTTGTGGGTGGGGAAACTTGCAAAATCAGCAGTACAGTATATCAAATACTTATTTTCCGCACTGTATCTCTTTCCTACTGGAACAAATTACTGGTTACTAACATCTGTATTGTTCCCATAAATACAATTATGTGACATTCATGCCCTATATTAATGGCTGCCCCCTTTTTTTTTATAAAGATCTTGGCAGCAAAAAAACATGCACTTTTGATTATACATACCAGTCACCCACAAGATATGAGGCATACAAGACCTTGTTGTTTAAATCCACAATATGTGCACAAACATAAATAACCCACCCCGTCCACAACCACAGCATTCCTTCAACTGTCTTTCTTGTTCTCCTGTTTGTCTCTCTGTCATTGTTCTTTCTCCCCTAGACACCCTTCAGCACGTGAACGAGAGCAAACACATAGTTGTGTACCATAAGGGACGCTTCTTCAAGGTGTGGATGTTTTATGATGGGCGGCTACTCTTGCCACGTGAGATTGAGCAGCAGATGGAGAGGATCTTGGCCGACAAGTCGGAGCCCTTGCCAGGAGAGGAGAAACTAGCGGCACTTACCGCAGGAGATCGGTGGGTGACATTGCAGAATAAGCTGGAGCCAGGATTGTGGAGGCAACACAGTTTTACATGTTAAGCTGTAGAATGACAGGAAGTAAAGAAATATAGTCTATGCATGGACACTTACAGTCACTTGCAGACTAGTAGGATTGCTCTCTCATTTTTGTACTGGTAGATGGCTAACAAGACCGGTCCTTGACTTGCATCTGCGGCAGCAGTGTGGGCACTCGGCAGAGTGCTCTTGGGGGAGAGAGTTGCTGTCAGTTGCTTATCCCTCTTTCCTTCTCTCCCTCCACTCGGTTGCATCTTGATGTAGGCTCTCTTCATAGGTCTTAGCACTTTTTTCACCAAAAGCCTACCGCAGGGTCGGGATAATGACTGCTTTGTAGACACGCACCTTAGTTTCAGCATAAAGATCCTTTACTTTGAAAACATGCTTCCTGAGCCTCCTGAAAGGAGTATAGGCAGTGCTTAGCCAGGGCTGTCCTTCTGCATCGGTATCAGCTGTTGTTAAGTGACCACCGAGGCAGGGTGACATTTTTCTAAGATTGTGTCCATAGCCGGTTGGCTTTTGACAGGGATGCTGGGGTGTCTCGGTGGGTGAGTAGGTGACCATGTATGCCGCATGGCTGTAGTGCAGCTGGCCTGGGTTTGTGTCTTCCCCTCTTTCTCCACCCACTTTCCTTGAATAGATCTATTAAGGCCATATACAGTGGCTGATTTTGCTCTCTGCATTTCTCCTGAAGCAGTCTAGCTGCACAAATCATATCCACAGTGCTTATAGATTTTCTTAAACTGCACCTCGACTCTGGAAGTATCAGTTCTGCGATGGGTAAAAGACAGCTAGCATCCTAGCAATGAGTCTACTCACGATGATCTGTTGGCAGTTTCCACAGATGGTCTTATCCTCGTTCTTGAAAAGGGGAACAATGAGGGCATCTTTGAGGTCTGCAGGAATTACCTGCTTTTTCCAGATCTTGATAATCCAAACATGTAACTGCTGGGTTAGCACAGGACCTCCACACTTAAATATTTTGGCGGGTAAACCGTCAGGCATAGTGACTTTATTGTTCTTCATCTGACTGATGGTTTTCTGTAACTCCTCCAAGTTAGGCATGTTTCCTAGGTCATCTCTGATGGGCAGTTGTAGGTCGTAATCAAACACTTACCCATCAAACCTTGGAGTTCTCATTTAGCAGATCTTTAAAATGCTCTCTCCAGCAATGATTGAGCCATTATTGTCCAGGAGTTCTGATCCGTCTTTTGATAGCAAAGGAGTTGAGCCATTGCTAGTAGGTCTAGCCAGGGGTGAGAGAAAAATGAGAATGGAACAGCTTACTTGAGGATGACGGCAGTGGACCCTGGAGATGGGGAAGATGAGCTGTTGCAGCGACTCCAAAGCTTTTCCAGGAGGGTAGGCAGGCAGGAGAGGAATGAGAATTTCTGTGATGAGTTAAGAGGTAGCCAGTTCCAATGGTACAGGTACAGGTCCATTATTGAACGGATCAAGCAATGGTTTGTCCAGCAGTCATCAGTCCTCTTGTAAGAAGCATATCGCTGCAATCATGGGCTATAACGATGACATAGTCAAATCAAATGCCAGGGCCTCAAACAGGGGTGTTGCCAGGATGTCTTGAATTTGTTCTTCTGTTGGAACAGCATGTTGGTGATGGTAAGGTCATGTTCTCTGCGCTTGGTGAAAAGCATCAGGCCATTTGAGTTCACGTTCGCAACGCCTTCTTTGCCAAATGTTCCAGCTGAAAGCTCAGAAAAACTGTCTGATCTTTTGTTTTGTCTATGCTGTACTTTTTTATAAATTATATCAATAACAGATCTTCTGTTTTTTTACCTTCTTAGGACCCCTTGGGCAAAGGCCCGTGAGACATACTTCAGTCGCGGTAAGAACAAGCAGTCTCTGGATGCCATAGAAAAGGCTGCGTTCTTTGTTACGCTTGATGACACAGAGCAGCGGTACGATGCAGACAACCCAGTCGTGTCTCTGGACAGTTACGCCAAGTCCATGCTCCATGGAAAATGCTATGACAGGTGGGCGTAAACTTTATCGATTTTAATGCCAGTTTTCAGTAGGTTTGTAGCGTTAATTCATTTATAAATTAACTTATTTACACTTTGTAATCCTTTAGGTGGTTTGATAAGTCCTTCAATCTGATAGTTTTCAAGAATGGCACCATGGGACTAAATGCAGAGCATTCCTGGGCAGATGCTCCAATTATTGGCCATCTGTGGGAGGTACATCAGTATTTTTTTGTTGAAAAATGTAAATACAGTATCAAATAATAATGCCAAAAGACATATTGTACAGTTAGGGCCATAAATATTTGGGCAAAAGTTTTATAATTTTGCCTGTGTATACCACCACATTGGATTTTAAATCAAACAATCAGAGAGAGAGCAAAAACTTAACCAAACCAACAGTCTGGTACATTTGTAAAAACAAATGCAACAAATAGATAATGACCCAAAGCATACAGTCACCAGATCTCAACCCAACAGAGTATGCTTTTAAATTACTGAAGACGAAACTGAGGGCAGAGACCCACAAACAAGAAGCAACTGAAGGTGGCTGCATTAAAGGTCTAGCAGAGCATCTTAAGGGAGGAAACACAGCATGTGGTGATGCCCATGGGTTTCTATCCCTCAGTCAGTTATTTACTGCAAAGGGTTTTTATCCAAGTGTTAAAAGGAATTGTTTAATTTAAAATCTGTGTACTTGGTGGTGAACAGAAGCAAAATTACAAGCAAAATTGTGTCTTTGTTCAAATACTTACGGACCTGACTGTCAGTTACAAAAAAATTAGGATGTCTTCCGTCATTAGCATAATAACAACACAAGGAAAAAATATAGCTAACGTGATCATTAATTGAAATTAAATGAAAAATACAGAAGAAATGTGAAGTCAGTTGATTTATAATGCGACTGTCCTGCAGCATGCACTTTACATGGACCCTAGGCTGGGATATACTGAAGATGGTCACTGTGTCGGGCAGCCTCATCCTAACCTGCCTGGCCCTCAAAAGCTGCAGTGGGACATCCCTGCGGAGGTAAGTACTGGAAAACTTAATTTTATATTAACAGGCCTTGGCTACCCTCTGGTGGTACCGTAAATAAGTAAACCAGAGCTGGCATTTAATTACCTGTAAAGATGTTTAGATGCATACATTTGTTTCTGGCATTAAAATAACTGCTCTAACTAGTCTAATAATAGCTGACTTTTAGTAATCTGACTTTTTTTTTTATTTATATATAAAATGCATCATGAATATATATTTTTGTCATCTCAGTAAAACATACACTCCAAAAGCATCGGAACAGTGAGGCTAATCCCTTTTATTTGTGCTGTAGACTGAAAACATTTGGCTTTGAGATTAAAAGATGAAAGTGAGACAAAAGAAAATCAACATCAACATTGATTTTTACAGCAAAAATAAAGGGATTGGCCTCACTGTTCGAATACTTTTGGAGGGGAGTGTACAGTTATGTCATCTTTATTCCTCTAGTGCCAAGAGGTCATCGAGAGTTCTTTCACAGTAGCCAGAACTCTGGCAGATGATGTGGACTGTGACATTATCCCCTTCACTGACTTTGGAAAGGGACTGATTAAGAAGTGCCGCACAAGTCCTGACGCCTTCATCCAGATTGCCCTGCAGCTGGCCCACTACAGAGTAAGTACCCTCATCCCACTGTTGTCTCTTTTTTCTCATCTAAACTTTTATTTTATATTGCAGAAAATATTTAATTTACCTAATAATAAAATCAGTTGAACGTCTAAACATTTGGATGCAACTTCTGGGAAGCTGATGCTGTCCAGTCGCGTTCAGTTACATTAAATCCCAGCAGAGGGCAGTCACAACTAGCCAGCCAGCATGCATTTAATGTCGGTCAACCAGCGTTAGTTGATGAATAATTAATCAAAACATTTCTCAGCTTTAGTTTAAGGGACTGTTTTTTATTATTAATTTTGTGCTTTATTTGATCATATGATGCACAACACAGTACATTTTACTTAAATGCATTATAAATTAAGCACAAACAATAGCTAAATAGAAAGGTAATGCCAGTTATCACGCCTAATAATACTACGAAGAAACAGGACCAAGTTATTTAGACCAAAGACGTGTGCTCACCTTTTAGTGACTGACGTGTATTCAGAATGTTTGGTATTAACATTGGTAAGGATGTGACTCAAATCGGTTTCCAGGGTTTTCAGTGATGAATCGGGGTCCGGTGCGGTGCTAATTACACCCGCGGAGCAAATATTGGTAGGGACATCTCCCTGCTGTCCATTGCTAATCATGCCCCGTGATTGGTAGGGACATAAACATTATTTGATATTGGCAGAGACGTGTCTCTACTGTCCCTACCTAATTCTACGCCCCTGATTCCAGTCAGACTGGCCCATTATAAGTCTGTGTTAATTACCTTGCGGTCGTCTTGTGGCCGTGTAATAATAATCTTTGTTTTTTGTCAATAATACAGTTTTTATGATCATTTGGAGCCAAAATTGAAATCGAAATCAAAATGTGATTAATTGCACAGCCCTAAGTTTGAGAGAATTCCTTTAACACTCGCCTGCTATATTAATGGAAGCTGGTAATGTAGGTTAGACATGGTATATTTCTTAATTAGTCGCACAATTATAATTATTCACAGTAATTCATAGACCTCCTAAAATTTGCTGACCTTTGTAATAATATCTACTGTAGACACATTAACAATTTGTAAAACAGTCTACTGCGTTTTCTTGTTTTAATTCTGATCGACTCTTTCAACAGGACAAAGGAAAGTTTTGCCTGACATATGAAGCCTCCATGACGCGCATGTTCAGGGAAGGTCGAACAGAAACCGTGCGCTCGTGCACCACTGAGACTTGTGCCTTTGTTCTCTCCATGATCAGAGATGAGACGGTAAGTCTCAACTACACCTCTAACAGTGCTACTGATTTTATTTATTTATTTATTTATTTTTGACTGACTGTCCACTTTGCTGACCATGTTATTAAATTGTCATATTTCATTTTTATTTCTTTGTGGTCAATGCAGAGAGAAGAACGTCTCAGGTTGCTCAAAATGGCAGCAGAAAAACATCAAAAACTGTACCGCTTGGCAATGACAGGACAGGGCATCGATCGCCACCTTTTCTGCCTCTACGTGGTTTCCAAATACCTGGGAGAGGACTCGCCCTTCCTGAAGGAGGTATAAGCATGTTGTCGCAAGTTTTGTGTTCGATAAATGCTCTGAAAATATCTGGAATTGCTCTAGTAAACTACCCTGTGGCACAAATGTGATTGCCGGTGTGAATCAGATCCTATCTGTGAATTTCATACTATTGTTATTATTCGTGTTCTCTTTACATTTAGGTCCTGTCTGAGCCGTGGAGGCTGTCCACTAGCCAGACTCCTATGCAGCAAGTTGAGCTGTTTGATCTGGTCAGACACCCAGAATATGTGTCCTCTGGAGGTGGTTTTGGTCCAGTAAGTTGCCCATCAGCTTTCCCAGTATCTTTAGCAGACTTTTTGTCCAGTTTTCCTGCAGCCAATAACCATCAAGTGGTATAACCCATCCCCCTGTCTTTATTTATATCTTAAATTAGTAAACAGTGTGAAAATATTACTGTGGATGGGATGAGATCAAACTCTATTCTCTCTGTTTTTGCCCGCAAGGTGGCTGATGATGGTTATGGCGTCTCCTACATCATTCTTGGTGACAACCTCATCAACTTCCACATCTCCAGCAAACGCTCGAGTCCAGAAAGTGTAAGTTCACTAATTTTTAATGTTTTATTCTTCTATTTTTAATGAAAAGGTTTACTGAAATCTTCTACTTTTTTTTTTTTTTTTAGGACTCGCATCGTTTTGGGAACAACATCAGACGGGCCATGCTGGACATTCTGGGTCTCTTTGAGCTCAACAACAAAGCTGCCAAGTGATGGCTCTCTTTGCATAAACACACATTCACAAAGGTTGTACAGAATCACTTGTTGCGTTAGGGGTTATTTATGTTAATTGATGTTACAGAAATAAGGATGATTGAAAGGTATTTGGAAACATTATTATTATTTGTTTGTGAGATGCTAATGTTTGCTGTATATTTAGGCATGGTGAGATTGTGGTGGTGTTGGGTACAGGTAGTGCACAGATCAAAGATTAACTTTTTTTTTTTCTTCACAAGACTGTACGTACCGGTGCCTTACTGACCCACTAATGTAAAAAGGGCAGAAAGGGAGGGGAAAAAAGCTAGTCTGAGATCAGATTTGTATTAACAAATTTCAGCTTGTTCAGTGGCATCATCAAATACTTGAATCATGTTTTAAGTTTGCAAGATGGTGCAATATTTTTATTTCTGTTTTTTTTTTTAAATTTCTGTTCCAGGTGTTTCTCTTAGTTTTTCAATTGCAGCTCCTGAGTCACTTGTAACTGACCAAAGCAGCAAACTTGATATTAAATATCGATAGATTGCATGCTGCGTGCTATCCATTATTTCATACAGCTCAGCTTATTAAAGAGAAGGCGATTCTGAAGGATCAGCAGTTGTATGCAGTCATTTCACACCTATTCGATTAAAACGGTGCATTTGTGCTTGCAAAAGTCATAAACATTCAACTTTGATCAGAAATACAACCCCTGTACTGCATCAGTGTGATTCTGACACATTGCCGCTCTCTTATCAATTGGTGCCCATTGCCTTTCAGACCCAAGTGCGCAGCCAGCGTGCTGCTACGCCTCTTATCACGGAGCAACGACGGCAGATGACGTTTGCTTGTTCGTTGTTTTCATACTCAGGTGGTTTTGCTGACTTGGCGCTGGCTGCAACGCTGAAAACGAGTGCTTTTGCTGACATGTAAATGTCAGAAATGTAAATGCTGAAATGCAGTATGATGCCGTGTGATTCCAGCGAGCTAGTAGGTAACATAGCATGACGTTTGCCGTTGAAGTGAGGATTGGCAGGGCACTGTGCGTCCGGAGTGAATCTGACACAGTGTGGGGCCAGCAGTTACTTCTTTTTGGGGGGGGGGGGGTGATAGCGAATTGTGCACTCCATCATGACCTGTGTAGCTTTTTGTCCCATCAGCAAAATCTGTAACCTTTTATGAGAAATCAGGTTGTTGGTTATAGCGAAGCGGCGTTGCAGCTGTTGTTTCCGGTCAAGATGAGGTGAAGAATCACAGTCGGTTTTTGGTCTCTTCAGTCTCTTCTCTTTAGTTATTTTTAGGAAATGCAAGTTTATAATCATGTATAGGAATGCATTTTTTTTTCTTTTAAAAAAATAATGTATATGTTGTCAGTTCATCATATTTATTTTTGCAGGTTTTAGCGTCTTTATTTTCGCACATCTTGCTCATTTCCCAGCTGACCTTTGCAAAAGTTAAAGCTTTGCTGGTTTAAGACGTAAAAAAAGGACAAAACGCTTCCTTTTCTTTTGACACGACAGTTTTGTTATCACAGACTTGTAGTTGTGTGACATTTTTATCTAGACCTCATGTTTACACTGCTGCATGTTTTTAAAGATGAAGCTGTATATGTTTGCCTTTAATTTAAAGAATTGTTAAAAGACAAGCAGCTGATACACCAAACCATGCTTTAACAATAAAGTGAATGTCAGATAGCTGCATCACCTCTGTGCTGTCCCTTCTTGCATTCGCTGTATACTTATCTCACGAAAGAAGCACATTTTATTCACCACATTGAAGCCGCTGTGAAGGCTGCAAACACACGTATTAGAATTGTTAGATTCATGTCTAAAGACATGAACTAACAATTTGGATAATCAAGTAAAATAAAGACAAATTTGCAAAGGCAAAATAATCTTGGGCTTGGGAAAGCATGGATCCATCCTGGATCCTATCAACAGTTCAGGCTGGTGATGGTATAATGGTGATATTTTCTCGGCTCACTTTTGTCCTCTTAGCACAGCTGAGCATCATTTAAATGCCAACGCCTACCTGAGTACTGCTGTTGACCATGTCCATCCCTTTAGGACCACAGCGTTCCGATGGTTGCTTAAAGCAGGATAATGCACCATGTCACAAACTCCGATCATTTCAAACTGCCTTCTTTAACATGACAATGAGTTCACTGTACTCACATGACCTCTACAGTCACCAGATCTCAATCCAATCCAGTCCATTTGGTCTATTTTGGTTCTTCAGTTTAATATCTACTTCTATTGAGTTCCATGTTAGGACTCAACAGTCCCAATGTTTCTTATGTTTAACCAACAAAATAATTCACATTTGCAATAATATTACCACATCAGGTCATTCAATATTAAAATAAAATGTTCAAAATGTACAAAAGTACAAAAAACAGTCAACGCCCAGCAGATGGCGTTTCGCACTAAATGCACAGTTCAGCAGGTCCGTGGAGCGCCATGTTGTTTCACCACATATGGAGTCCAACCTTAGAATTAGTTCAACTTATCTTCATCCTGTCTTCAATCCAACTTAAATGGCCTAACATAAACAACATAAAATATCAACAAATAAGCAAAATAAAGCATCGAACTGCTTTAAACATCAGCAGATGTTCTGTTTTTTTGCTTAATTGGTGCTTGTTAAGCTTCTCAATAGTGAAAAAAATATAGTTTGAAATTTTAATTTTAATTTTTGAGCATATTTGAATATACAGTGGGGAAAATAAGTATTTGATACACTGCTGATTTTTACAAGTTTCCCCACCTACAAAGAATGGAGAGGTCTGTAATTTTTATCATAGGCACAGGATTTTTAAATAATCAATTTGCATTTTATTACATGAAATATTTATTTGATCATCTACCAACCAGCAAGAATTCTGGCTCTCACAGACCTGTTAGTTTTTCTTTAAGAAGCCCTCCTATTCTACACTAATTACCTGTATTAATTGCACCTGTTTGAACTCGTTACCTGTATAAATACACCTGTCCACACCCTCAGTCAATCACACTCCAACCTCTCCACCGTGCCCAAGACCACAGACCTGTCTAAGGACACCAGGGACAAAATTGTAGACCTGTTGGCACAATTATTAGAAATTGGAAGAAACACAAGATGACTGTCGATCTTCCTCGGTCTGGAGCTCCATGCAAGATCTCACCTCGTGGGGTACGGATGAGTCTGAGAAAGGTCAGGAATCAGCCCAGAACTACACGGGGGGGGGCCTGGTCAATGATCTGAAGAGAGCTGGGACCACAGTCTCAAAGATGACCGTTAGTAACACACTATAACATCATGGATTAAAATCCTGCAGGGCACGCAAGGTCCCCCTGCTCACACCAGCAAATGTCCAGGCCCATTTGAAGTTCGCCAGTGACCATCATGTGCTCAGATGAGACAAGAGAGAACTTTTTGGTATCAACTCCACTTGCCGTGTTTGGAGGATAAAGAAGGATGAGTACAACCCCAAGAACACCGTCCCAACCATGAAGCATGGGGGTGGACACATCATACCTTTGTGCTGCTTTTCTGCAAAGGGGAACAGGATGACTGCACCGTATTGAAGGGCGGATGGATGGAGTCATAAATCACGAGATTTTGGCCAACAACTTCATTCCCTCAGTAAGAGCATTGAAGCTGGGTCGTGGCTGGGTCTTCCAGCATGACAATGACCCGAAACACACAGCCAGGGCGACTAAGGAGGGGCTCCGTAAGAAGCATTTCAAGGTCCTGGAGTGGCCTAGCCAGTCTCCAGACCCGAACCCAACAGAAAATCTTTGGAGGGAGCTGAAACTCCATGTTGCCCAGCGACAGCCCCAAAACCTGAAAGATCTAGAGAAGATCTGTATGGAGGAGCGGGCCAAAATCCTGCTGCAGTGTGCAAACGTGGTCAAGAACTACAGGAAACGTCTGACCTCTGTGACTGCAAACAAAGGTTTCTGTACCAAATATTCTGTTTTTTCTACTGTATCAAATACTTATTTCAGGCAATAAAATGCTAATGAATTATTTAATAATCATACAATGTGATTTTCTGGATCTTTTTTTATAGATTCTGTCTCTCACAGTTGAAGTGTACCTACGATAAAAATTACAGACCCCTCCATTTTTTATAGGTGGGAAAACCTGCAAAATCTACAGTGTATCAAATACTTATTTTCCCTCCACCTCCGATATTTATTATTCTTACTGGCGGTGTGTGTGTGCCAGTGCTGATATTTTTGTTCTCTCTGCTTTGAGATATATGCTAACACTCAAAAATACACATCTATAGAGGTCGCTCTCATAATCGTTCTAGAGTTGTCGCCTATATTGGATGTGATAAAACCACCGGGGGGGGAAGAATGTGTGCTCCTCAACTGGGTGGCGTTTGTTTCCTCGAAGTTGTACACGGTGAAATCAATGACAAACATGGTGCTATGCCAAAAACCTTGTGATTGCTCTGGTCACCCTCTGATCTGCATGGAACATGCCAACCTGGTAACATGTGAACACTTACTAAGTGCAATAATCAGGGATTTCCAAAAGTCTTTTATCCTCTAGGGACCATGAATTTAAAAAAAAATCATAGCAATCTATCTGCTCTTAAAGCCATCTTCAGTCATCAGCCTGGTAAATTTCAGAATCTCCCCTAAACTCAAAGGTCATGCACTTTGCACCATGATTGTTTATCTGTTTGCATTTTACTTTAACTACAACAACCCGATCCCCCCACCCCCATTTACATCAAAAGGTCATAGCTGTGTTTGTCAGCTTTTCTCAGTTTTGACAATTTGTAAACCCCTTGAATCTAGTCTGGTGTGAAAATGAGATCTTTCCTTCCTTAGCTCAGCGTTTACTTAGTAAAAGGGAAGCTGGGTGATGGCATTAGCCTGCCATCTGGACAGGTGGTTGGGCTCAAGTGGATGACACCCAGGAGTCAGTTCCGCCTCTGAGAGTATTAATAAGTCCCCCCCCACAAGGCGGTTCAGGGTGCATTCAACAATTAAATTAAATGGAAGACATTTAAAGACGCAGCATGGTGACAGAGTTCCAAAGAGGGCAGGCAGGAAGTGATTACACGTGACTGTTTTCCTTCTCCTGTGCACCAGCCTTACCTCTCTTTTTCTCTCCCACGCGCAAACACCTTCACCTCCTCAGTGGCGCACTCCTCCTGATGTCAGCCTGCCTCGGGCTTCCGAAAGCAGACTAACATTTCGAGCCTCCATTGCTGAGGTCTACTTGCTCCTCATCAATCCAAGAACCTGTTTGGTCTCATGAGAAAAAAGGGTCACTTTCAAAGCCACTTCTTTGTCTTTTTCAAAAGCATAAAGCCTGCGCAGGCTTTCTGTGCATCGCGGAGCATCCGGTTAGTATTCAAGCAAATGCAAGGAGGGCTTCTCTGCTGAAAATGTAATGCTTTCACTTAATTGATAAAAAAAAGCCATGAAGCTTCAACCACTGGCTTGCGGACAAGCTTTTAAATTGTGCACCTAATTGGCAAGATGGAAAAGCCATTCACTCAGGAGCAGACGCTGAAACCTAAAACCTCGACTTGCACTTTCTAAAAGTAGACTTTGAGAAAGATCTGTGGCCTCTGCTTGTCACCATGCGCCACTTGCTCCGCAACACGCTCAAAGAAAAGAAGGGAGCCAATGTTGCCTATCCTGTTTTATAAGCTATTCATGCATGCAGGGGTAGAGATGATTCCATTTTGTCTGGTGGTAATCACTGGTAGTTGTTAACAGCGGAGAATAACATTGTTCTAATTGCTGCTACCGTATGTAGATCATTTGTGTCATTCATGATTTGGGTTTTTGGCAGGACAATTTGTTTTTCCTGTACTGCTCAACAACTTACATAAGGTTTGGTTATGCCCCAGACTAATTGGGTTGAATGTTAAATGTTGATTCACTGACCGAGGAAAAAAAATAATTGGACCTCCTGCTAAATGTTAGTTTAGCAGCATTGGGTGGATGTCTTTGACCGCAGGACTTCTGGCTGGATCTGTGCTATTGTTCTGTGAATTAGCATTAAAGTGGAGCTCGCAGTGGGAGATTCACTGTTTAGAATGAATGGCCGATGTTAAACATTATAAAAACTGATACACACAACTGTACATAATTTATATTGTGGAAACAGTTGGCTGGTAGCTCAAAATACGGAACTTTATATAAAGATAAAGGTCATTTAAGGTTTAGCACGCAAATTAACTCTGTAACCTCTGCTGTCCCCTGGAGGAGAGTCTTCTCAGGTCTCTAGCACTGTATCTTCATCACCTCACAAACCATTGGAGCCACACTAATGCGTCTTGTGAATTTTATCTGGCTGAGAACTGCACCCAGATTTTCAAAAGTGCCACATGAATCTGCATGATTAAAGCGTGGGTGTAAATGGAGAGGTTGAGCTTGGTGACTGGCTTGGAGGGACTCTGAATGTCTTCGGCTAGCTGCACCTGTCTGACTGCACTAAAGGAGCGGGGACCAGGGCCCCAAGGTGGAGCTCAGCCAAGTGGCAGCGAGAGAGAAAGGTAAGGAAGAGAAGCTCACATTCAGCTG
Organism: Cichlasoma orientale; assembly: GCA_034780415.1. Lineage (NCBI taxonomy): Eukaryota > Metazoa > Chordata > Actinopteri > Cichliformes > Cichlidae > Cichlasoma > Cichlasoma orientale. Next base: position 440,143 of record JAVDPK010002459.1, read on the forward strand.
GGCTGAATGTGATTCCCCTGAGAATCTCTTCCACTGCATGCTCACCAGGGTTATAAATAACTTTTATTAGGTTTACGTGGAATTGGCGCAGATGTTATTTGTCAGTATCTGCTCACAGATATAGACGTAGACCTTCTGGCACGAGGAGAAGAAAGAGGGGAAAGTGTTAATAATCGGAGCCACACGCAGGATCTCACGTGCAAGACGACACGAGTGCAACAGGCAAAAAGAATGAATCTGAATCCCAAATTTTTAATTTGATCATTTGACATATTTGATTTTCTTTCTATTTAGTTTTATTTGGGCTTTTATCACAGTATCCTTTGGAGGCATGTAAGAAAACACAACTGCAGATTTCCACTGCCTGCACAGTCAAACACAAACCAGCAGGGAGACAGAAAAAAACCTTGCAGACTCACGGACTGGGATTTGAACTGAGAACCGTGCGGCAATAATAATTCAAACGTGGCAACTCTTGAATGTGTCGTGAAACAAACGCAAACTTAATGACTTGAGGAAGTGAAGTAAGAAAATGTAAACTTTATTGCAACTTTGTCATTCTATGTTATCTGAATTACAGAAGAGAGGAAAAACACTTGTAATGGCACAGTCATTGTATTACGTTCATTGCTGATACTGCAATAATCTAGACGCCTGCGTCGTCCAGATTTGTGGCACATTAAGGCACGTGGCTCACTCGGTCTGCAGAGGGAAGGAATAACGCAACAAAAGCTTTTGCTGCAACTCCTATGTGACCCTACCACAGCATTCCATAACAGCATTATATAATGGGAAAAAGAAAAGCTCCTCACATGAAGCGCTACGGGAAAATCACAGTGTGTCCATTGTACATTCGGCCCCGGGAGAGATTAAGACGTCAGTGTGTTCACAACATACTGCGTTGCACTAAGACATTTGGTGATCTGATAATAAGCTTCATTAGACCTGAGTGTTTGAGTTGATACAGTAAACTTTTTTAGATCAATCAACACAATCAATTTAATGGAGATAAGTGGTAAGTTTCCAGAGTCTGTATCATCACTGCTGGCCGTTTAAGATCGTCCTGCAAGGAACAAATTGATAAAGAAAAGCACTGACAAAGAGCCCTGTCAGCTAACTAACCACATAGAGCAGTACAAGGTATAAAAATTACATCTCCTCTTGGGCTGATTTTAAATATAATCATTTGCTTGGAGCGTTAAGTCTGGGTTACAAGTAAAGAGCTAAACTTAAGAAAGCGATGGAAGTGAGTGTAAAGGCAGCCCAAGGAACGGGCCATGTCACGGTACACATGAGGACAGAAACTGAATTCCTCACGAAGGTTTGTGTCAGGTGACTTCTGCATCGCTGCGATCTCAAACATCAGGTCATGCTTTCAACAATACGAGCTGAATCCAGCACAGAAACGGTTTTGTCTGAAACGCAGCCAATGCTCTCATATGCAAACATGATCTGCTTGCAAAAGAGCGCATTGTATTGATGTTGCTTTGGTTACGCATTTTGGCTCAACATTTGGGGAAATAACGTTTATGTATTTTTTTAATGCCGAGAGCTGAAAAAAATCAGTATGTGCTTGTAAAATAACTATAACCAGGAGACACTTAGCTTAAATGTTGGTATTTGCACAGAAGAGAGAAGAGAGCTAATCTCCAAAAGCGTGAGTTTTACCGGAGCTGGAAGTGAGATTTTGAATGTTTTGGACCAGGCTAGCGTGATACTAGTCCAAAGTCTTTCATCAGGCTGCACGGCTGCTAGTGGTGGCTCCATAGTCACGAATGTAAGCTATAGCAGTATTTAAAAAAAAGATAAAAGCAACTGGTTACGTTTATTTTCCCAAATGTCAAGCTATTTATCCAAAAATCCCCTTTCCACCCATGCGGTGTCGTCAGCAAGGTCGTCTTCACAACTTCATTTGACTCACATGTAAAAGCACATCAACAGTCAGTAAAAAATAAAATAAAAAAGAACCACCCATTTAAAATCCCTAGCTACAGCAGGCTAATAAGAAGGTAAAATCTAATCTAAGTTAAAATATGCAAAGCTACAATGACAGTGGCTTGGCCTCAAGTTCGTCAGCATACAGTACAAAGGGACATCCGTGGATGTCCAACAGAGTGGTATGTTGAGAAAACTACTCTAAGAACATGTACTCTGGGGTGATAGGCTGTCGTGTCTGATAACTTTGTAAAGCAATGAATATCTGTTACTTGAGGTACATTCATCTTTCATAAAACATCAGCCCTTTGGCCTGATGAGTTCAAGTAAAAGCCTTTCCATTGAGTGAGCAAAACATATGGTACCATGGTGCTTGTATGTAGCTTCCTGCGACCTAATTTCCTGCCAGTAAGCATTTCTCTCGAAAAGCCCTTTTAACCGTCTTTCTGTATCTTCATTTGGTCTTCTTGAGAAATTCAGATTCTTTTAAGCAAACAAGAGGCTTGCTTTGTTCCTCCTTATGAAGAGAGCCAGCAGCAGCTACAAATTTAAAGACTGTAGAAATGCAGTATGTAAACACACATACTTCTCTGGAACCATTAAAAAAGGAAAAAAAAAAAAAAAAAGCAGCAGAATGGATGAAAAAGTCCAGAAACAAATCACCAAGAGGTAAAACCAATCAGCATTTTTTTTTTCAAAAAAAGGAAGACAAATGACATAAAGGAAAAAAAAAAATACAAATTATTTTGAACTGTAAAGTGCAAGTATAAAAAAAAATATTTCTACAAATCGTCTCAAGACGGAGCTTGAGGCAGGGTCAATGGTCTTTAGTAGAAAAGTGCAAGTTAAGAACAGCACAAGTACTTAAAAAAAAGAAAAAAAGAATTTGATTAAAAACAGCAACAGGATAAATCACATGACTCAGTGGATCGGTTATCCGAGTCAGCTTCTCCGTAAGAAAACAGCCACCTCCGTCAGGGGCACAGGGTAGTCCTGTAGAAACGTCCCCCCATCGAACACCTGTGCGTTCTGACTGTCCTGCCACTGAAAGCCCCCATCAGGTAAATATATATCCCTCTGCACTGCCCCCTTCTCCACCACAGGTGCCACTAGGACCTGAAAATACATGTACACATATGCCACGTGTAAGGGACACTGCACATGCAAGACATCAGGTTATGGCTGAAGTTGCCAAAACGTGCCAAGTATTTTACATCCCGCACCAAAAGAGCTCCACTAACTCACCTCGTCTCCAATGAGGAACTGGTCACTGATGGTGAAGGTCATGGGGTCAGTGGGACTGAGCCACCACATGGGCCGATAGATGGGGTTTCCTGTCATCTGCCACTCCTCTGCATACTTTTCAATCAGCGGTACCACATCTCTCTGATGCCTTGCTAGGTAATTCCTAGTTAGGTTTAGCACCTATGGATAACCAGCGGAATAAGAGGATAATCTTATTGTGGGTTACACTTAAAAAAAAGGGGAAACAATTAGGATTATAATGACTTAATTAAATAAATTGGCTCATAAAAGTGATCACTGCCTTTTTGCTGGGCTCTATTGTCACTCAGAACCACTGAGCCTTTTATTCATCCAAATATATTTTCAAGAAATCTGGACCAACAGAGAAACTGAAACCAGTGACAAAAAAAAAAAAAAAAAAGCGCTTTCCTAAACTAAATCATCCACCGCAAGGATTTCAGTGCAAGAAAAATATTGACAATGAGGTCTGCTAAGGACATTTGTGCCATCGCTGCACCCAGACATGCAGACGGAACTCAACAGTCACCCACTGTTGACTTAGTGGGTTTTCACTCTGCCAAAGTCTTTCTGTTGTCTCCCTTTGCCCAAACGACTTCAGCATTCCTGGAAGGGTCACATCCTCTTCAGAGTCTCACGACAAAAACAAAACTTGACCGCCTCTATAAAAAATGTATTTTTATGACTTGGGATTAAGACCATTTGTAGGAATGAGCGCTGGTTTGAGTGAATCTTTCCCTAATTGAGAAGCCAGGCATATGTGTGGCTTTGAGGTTTTGCTGCTATTCGACTCCAACATATATGCTGCCGTGACCTGTCTGTGACCGACTGCAGTCTCTCACATTCTGGAAATAAAGGTGCACCACATTTAAAAAATACTGTAAAATGCCCATAAAAAGAGTAATTTATCAAGTGCAATGCAACAGTCTATCTCTGGGTTTATAAACTGAGGACCACGCAATGGACCGAAATGGAAAACATTGCTGCTGTCAAATGCCTTGCTATCCAAAGGGCCCGTTTTAATCTTTGTCACGCAACGCAAGTCACAACTAATATATTTTGCTGCTTTAGTCCTCTCCTAGTGGAAAATTTTCATTTGATCACTCCCACCATGTCACACTTGTCAGTTACTCATGGAAATCTTAATTGCCACAATAAAGTATTTTTCCAAGACTTGTCCTCAAATTCATTATCATTCCTGCTGAAGTGGCCCTTGAGAGTGAGAGTGAGCCATAAATCTAGAATAGAGATTGTAATTCAAACCAGATGGACTCCTAACCACAGGTGAAGGAGATGAGGAAAGGCGGGAAGGGGAAGAGGGGGGGGGGGAGGCATTACCCTTCTTCCTCTGAAGAAGCATAAAGCGTTTTTTGTTCAGGAACCTGAGCTCTGGTACCACATTGTCAAAAGTATCAATACCTGTCATCAGAGACTTTCGGCTTTGTTTTCCTGCTGTGCACAGTGAATAGCATGTTCCTAATTTCCCACGGAGAGGGACATGGGGTTCAGTCCTGCCCCTCCTGCTGAGGAGAGAGTCAGATCTGAGTTTTGATAGATCGGGTCTCAGCAGTCCTCTAGCTCTTCTGCAAAAGCATCGGTGGGAACTTCTCAGCGCTGACCCTCAAAATTGAGGGGGTGGCTGCTGGGTCAATGAACCACTTCTCTAATGTCCCTTTTTTCATCAGCAGCGGGGGTGGGGGTGGGGATAATCTTGCACTCCCTTTTAGAACATCTAATTGGCAGCATTCACACCTCACTACACTTGATCTCTCTACAGTAAATTGTCACAAGTGAAAATCTGGTTAACAAGTCGGGAAAAGAATGTGAACCTACTAGGTTGTCACCAACGTGGATGACGCAGCTATAACGGCACCCAACTCAGTTTGTCGGGTGGCTTACGTGAGGCGACTGGTTGCGTACCTGGTCCTCTCCAAAGATCCAGGGTGGTGTGTGGAAGCTCATAACAGGAAGAAAGGCTGCAATCTCCAGCCAGCGGATGAACAACTCATCATCTGTGACCAGGTCTCCAGACAGGGATCCACCTGCACAGAGGCAGGGAAAAAAATCACAAAGCAATTAACAGCGTGTGTTTGATCCACTTCTGGCTTTTTAAATTTGTAGATTTACAAAAAAAAGAAAAAAAAGATGCAAGTTGCTGATATGTTTTCTCTATTTTGGATAAACATTTTTTTTAAAGATAAATCTATCATTCTGGATATGATTTATATAATTAGTGGCGTTTTGTTAGCGAGTGTAGGCTACAACATTATATTAGAAAAATCCCGATACAACTCTCACACCTACTTCAGTAATGGATGGTGTTTATTAAATTAACAGCTTGAAATGTTTTGTGATAGTCTGAATACAATTATATAAGGCCTCTTTAGTGTCTCTGTGCTACTGACAGCTCCCTAGTTTGCCCGCTTCAAAGTTCTAGTTTTTGGCTGTGAGGCACCATCAGAAGAACTTGGAATATCATACACTGTATTGGTTTGCCAGAGCCGCACAAATAAGTGGCTGTTTTCTAATTTTCACAAAAAGGCAAAACATGATTATATGATTAAAAAGGGACCCATAGGCTGTGGTATTACCTACTGCATCGGGAATGAGGAAGTTGTATCCCAGCAAAGTGTGGTGCATCAGGTTGGGAATGATAGCCTTAAGGCCCATTGGGCTCCAATCAGACTGCAGGGGGGTCATCTTCACAAAGAGGGGCTTGTGGCTCGACCTGAGATACAGAAAAAGTCATAATAAACACAAGTGTGCCATACAGGGAGCAATGTCAGTGTCAGTTCGTTGACAGATTACCGTGTCCCTGCAGTCATAATGGTGGAATCTCCTATCCTGGTGGCCAGATCAGCCAGCAGGCTGATGTAACTGTCTCCACCCAGATACTGCGGTGGCCGAAGTGCCTGCTCCTCAAACAGATTCCCCTCGCCCCCTTCCAGCATGATGTACTCCATCCCTAAATGGGCCTGTAGGGCTCCTACCCTGTCCAGGAACCAGCTCACTGCTCCTGGATTTGTGATGTTCAGCTTTACACAGAACCTTCCTCGCCACTGGCTCATCACAGGGATCTGGATGGAGGGACAGAGGCAACTGCATTCTAATTGGAGTTTATTTTACGCTGCTATTATTTTCTCTATGGATAACTGAGTAATTATAAACCACAGTGCAACTGCTGTTGCAATTATAGATTTCCTGGATTTGTCCATGTAGCATTTGCGTTGCTCTGCTTTTTATCAAACTGGAACTGATGAATGGAGAGAGTCTGCAGTGCCAGAGGAAAATATCCCCAAATCTCTGTCTGGTTTCATGTTTGATTGAATAAAGTGTGTAATAGGTTGAGGAAAGTTCACTGTCGGGGAAAACTGCACTTAACATGAAATGAGAACGTGGAGGAGTTTTTAAAAACTCTGTTCCACGACAACAAACGAAATGAAAACACAGAAACCTCAGCTACAGAAGTTCAAATGTGGAGTACACACAGCTAAGTGGTTTACAGCATGATAGTGTGTGTGCCTCTCACGCCTCACCAGCTGTCCCTGAGGGGCTGAAGGGAGACTGAGCCAGTAGGCCTCAGTGCCATCGATAAGGGAGGTGTGGAACTGTGTGGTGTCCACACCCAGGAAAGGGGACAGGGTGATGGAAATGTTAAGAAGCTTGACAAGTGGGAGGTCCCTGGTCAGTCTCTTGGACATCCCCCTTTTCCTGCTGCTGAGGTAGTCATGGTCCTGCAGAGAGACAGAAACAGCAACGCTGAGCATCAGTAGTTTAACGGTGCTGTGAGCAGACGCCTTTGTAAAACTGCTCTGCAGACTTGTAGCTGTGCCAATGTAACCTCTGTCAGAACCATTTGACATATGTTATAATCCTGTGGGATTTACATGTTAAGAGTCAGACAGAGATTTTGCATTACATAACTGTGGAACAAAACTTCTTAAGAATATGAAGCCTGGCCCCCAGGGTATGAAATTGCTGTGGGAAGAAAGATTAGATCACATTGTGTTTTCGGTAATCATTCGTTTCTTCTGCTTTTTTTAACCCAGAAAAAAAGTAAAACACAAAGAAGATGAAATAATGAATTGGATTCTGAGGCGCTATTTATATTTCAGCTTCGAGCTGGGATCATTTGCTCCAGTTGGCCGAGGTCCCTTCGAATCTCAGCACACCCAATTCTTTGCCATCCTACAGTTACCACACTCAAAGCAACCTAATATCTATTAGTAGAGGCTCTGCTTGTCTTCTCTCAACTATATTTGTTTTGTAATGGAACATCACCAGGTGTTGACATAGATTCATTTGACTGTAGTCCAGTGGTGTTGTTTCTGGGCAGTTTGCAATAAGATTCAAGGAAAGGAACTGGATGAATGTGAAACAAACAATAAAAAAAAATTCTGGTATTGCGATGAACAGAAAAAGACATCTTTGAGAAAAGCACACTAGCTATGGACAAGTGTAATAAATAAGTCAACAATATCTGAAAACATATTTGATGATGGACATTACAAAGTGTGCCGAAAAGTTTCTACATAAAGGCAAAAAGCCATAGTCTGTAGCTCTATGTCGCAACTTCTCACTGAACCTGTCCTCCCTCCTCCCTTGTTCCCTGCCTCCAGTGCTCTGGAGATCCACTTAAGAAAACTCTTTCATCTCTATCCCTGACCAGTTGTGGGCCTCTGACCGGTGAACCCTCACCAGCTTTACTGCCTCCACGGGTGAAGAAGTGGATTATGAAAATCTGCAGCTACACTGTGGAAGAAATGGATGATTCTATTCACTGCATTAATATATAATTCAGTAGTAAAAGAAGAGAAGTGCTAAAAATAAACAACGAGATAAACAGATGACAACTGGGATGCCAATTAGCAGAGAGGGAGAGAGAGGTATTTTAATTTGATTGAAGGGAACTGGGTGGGTGGGGATCTTTGGGTTTAACATTAAAAGAGGCACTTTTATAGATTGGTAGTAAGTTAAAGAGACAGGGTCATTTTTATAAAAAAAAAAAATTCAACTTAAACTTTAACTTATCTTGAACTTGTAAATCTTGGGTTCTGCATGTTCAATGTGCCGTTGAACCAATGAGATTTTTGTCCTACCCAGATTGGGCCTGCCTTTGAAAAATATTTTTACAGCTGAAACTCAACTCTGTGAATTTTAGTTGTGAAAGACTTTAAAGGCCGGGAGAACACAAAGCACAGCTCAGTAGCCAGTGTGTGTCTGTATCATGTACCATATCGGAGAGGAGGGTGGTGGAATGTTCATTGAGGCTGATGACTCCCTCCCCCAGCTGGTGTCTCTTCAGACGATTCGAGAAAGTCCTCATCTCCCTCTCCACCTTCGGCCCCGAATCCATGTTGGCGAGCAGCTTCCAGAACGGCAGCCTGCAGCCAGCCAGTGCACACAGAGGAATCACACAGGACTAGTTAAACACAGTTTATGGCTCACTAAAGTTTCAATCAGTGCTCACAAACCACACCAGTGCACCACTGTTATGATAGCCAGAAATGAAGCGGAGAGAAATTTTTCATCTCGTCTAATCTGAATCTAAACTGGACTAACCGCAGCGCTTTCATGTTGGGTAACTCCCTGCTGTGCTCGGAGAGCTGCTGCACTGCTTCCTGGTGAGCAGCTTTTACACTGTGGGCCACACACACAGTGTACTGCAGAGGGAGCCGCTCCATACTTGGAAGTGACTGTAGGCAGAACTGCTGTCTGCTGTCCAGCCCGAGCTGCAGGGGGATATCAGGGGAGACAAGCACTGCGACACCTGCATGGTAGGAAGCAGACAGGAACGGGCGCAGGTCATTAGCTTACATTATGCTTATCCGACCAAGTCTTGCCTTAGGGAGTCAGATAAACAGACGTGATATAAAGTCACAGACCAGGTCATGCACTGATGCAAAGGAATAGTCAGGCAATTCAAACAGTTGCGACTTAAAGAGGTAAGATCAGTGCAAATAAGACGGTCCGTTGCAGATTCCACTTATATGACATAGTGCATGAGTATTACTGAGACCAGTATGAGTATGATGGATGGAGTGTTGTGGGAGGTAGAGTGTAGCCTGTGTCAGCTGATATTGCTCCACTCAGATGTAAGAAAAACACTCCCCAGAATGAGATATAGCAGCACACGGGTGGATGAGTTTACCCTATGACTGCTGGCACCTTCCAAGTAGGCAGGTTACACTGCAGACCAGTGAAATGAGATTCAGGTAGCCTGGAAAGTGACACTAAGAGTAAAATATAAATCTTTTTAATTTGTTCATTTTCTTTTAGGCTTGCTTTGGGCAACCATGAGCACTGGATCTCTTATTCCCCTCTCTTAACGGCAAAACCAACACGAAGAACACTCGAAATTAAATATGTCAATTTTATCCTCCTAAAAGCTTTCAGAAAAGAGAACCTCTTTAGATTTCTCCTACTGTATGTATATACAGCCTGTCAGAGGCCGTGTGCAATGATAAGATTATGTGTGGCTGAAAATTGTGTCTGCAGATGTAGTTGCCCTGCAAGGAATGCCCCGTCCCTCTCAGGTTACCCTAACCCTCACCACTTCTCCCCTAACCTGACTCCCACCTTCTCCCTCCCAGCTTTAACAACCTTCAATTCCTCTGTGCTCTGCTCGGCTATGCTTCTATCCCAGCTAAGGTCAGCAAAAGCAAGGCCAATCTGAGCTATTAAGACAGACTCTGACCTCGTAGTGAGATTTTGCAAAAAGCTGCTCAAAGTAACCAAATTGGGGGTTGAGATTCGTAGCCAATCAATGAACGGATTAGACAGTCTGAGAAGCCTTGGCTCATTTCAGCGGCTCTCTCTAGTTTCAATGGGCTTACTGTTCTCATGGAAGCAGGGACCCGGAGCAGGCAGGATACTCATGTACCGGTTTATAATCAGATTAATAGTTTCAGAGATCAGTATTTAAAAGCCTTGTGAGGAGCCTTCAACCTCAGGGTAATTCCCACGTGTTTGCAATGGATAATGTCAAAGAGATACTTGTAACACCTCAGCTGCCTCTCACAAGGTATTAAGTCAACATCCACCTGTTTGTTACAAATTTATAAATGGCAGATAAAGGTAGATTTTATTTAGGAAACATTTACGATAAACATTCTACTGGATGTATTCGTGACACGTTTTAAATAATAAAGGAGTGGAATGGATGCGATTGAAAATTTTAAATATTGATAAAGCAAAAGGTGCTAAATAAAACTGCACAGTGCTATATAAAGTGGTTAGTGGAGAAAATGTTGTAGATTTATGAAAGGATGGAAGTGGAAAGCAGGCAGTGGAAATAGACACAAAAGGACTGCTCCAGACACCAGGCGGCCTCGGAGACTAATGTGGAGATCAAGCTGCAAACAGTGGCTTTTACTAAAATGCACACAGGGTGGAAAGTGGAATTGAATTTGCAAGCGTGACTTCTCGGGTCATATTTAATTTTTTACTGGAAATGACGCCGCAGAGCCTCAAGGAAATGAGACAATCGGATCTCAAACTGCTGTACCTGTTATTCCATCTCGGATTAAATGTAGATTTTTTTTAAAAGTCTTGTGTGTTCATGAAATTTTATGCAAAGCGCTTTGCGTGCACCAGTATGCCCTTTTTTCCTGTCAGTGAACGTCTTACTTGAAAAACAAACTTCTAATCCTTTTTGTTATGCTCTGTAAGATACAAACATTCATCACATCTGTTTGCATACAGCATGGGAGTAACTCAGCAGATTTGCAGAGTTACTCCCATAGTGGGGTGCCCAGTTGACAAAGGTTGGACCCTATTTTTAAAGCATTTTTAAGGCTTCCCATAAATTCTTTTTTTACTAGTTCTCAAAAAGTGAAACTTTATGCCTGACAGAAAGTATCCTCTCACCTTAAAAGCATCAGTTAATGTAAAGTTTGCTGTGCAGATTGGATTGATTTGACACGCATTCCTCAGTTTTGTAGCTGTTGAGCGAAAACACAAATAAAAAAAAAAGCATCAGACATACGCGTACATACACGGATGATCTCACACGTGAAACTGCAACCTTCCAAGAAAAACAGTGCAGAGCTTATAGCTCCATAAAGACGCTTTCCTTGTGCTCGTTCAATCTGAGCTGAATATCTGTAGGTGGAAGCAGAGGTGACCCCGCGCACCTTCACCGGGATCAGTGAGGTCTCAGTGTGGCGTCTGAGCTCTCGGAGAGTGGCTGATCTGAAGGAAAATGCTACTGTCTGACTCCCTGCTGCTGTGGACCAGATGAACCGCACTCCTTTACCTGTCACACTTTTACTCTTATTTATGACAAATGTGCAAAAACTGTGCATTCAGACACTAACTCTGCGTGCGCGTGTTTGAGTTTGTGTGTGTTAGGAATGCACTTAACAATGGAAATTTAGTTTCCGTGCCCAACCTCAAGAAACTGATGGCCACAAAACTGGGATATTGCCACGGCAGTAAATTTCCAATCCCACTTATTGAAGAAATAATGAAACACTAAAGAGACTCTCTCTGCTCGACTCCTATCATCAATCAGTTTTATTGTTCCAAGGGTGAGACGCTGTGTTCTGTACAAACATTGCAAAGGTGTCCTTTTCACTACCAACAGATTAGATTAGACAAACCCCAAAAGCTAGCGATAGCTGATGCAATACATTTTGTTTGGCTTCAGTGTTGAAGTTAGCAAACTGTTGAACTCATATTAGGAAATTCTCACTTAAACAAAAAGTTCCCCAAAGTTCCGGATTAAAGAAAGGAAAGGAAGCTGAGCAACCGGAGAAAAGTTACATGTCTATGTGAAGAAGGTTGATATTGTAACTACATGAGAGTGCAGGAGCTGTTCCATTAATACTCCATTTAAAAAGTCCTTCTTCTATCGCTTGCTCGTTGCCCTTCATGGAAAGTATAGGAGGTCAACTGTGGAAAATTTTGTGGGGTGATCTTCATTCAGTAGTTCTCTCACACAGGAGATGACAGCTTGCTTTTAACAAAGCTTCAGCTGGCTAACGGTGTCATTCTTGAAGTGTTTCACATCTTACTTGTCCGGGAGTGCCGAGGTTTCGGGGCAGCTGCCCAGGGACCTCCTGGTGACCTATTGAGCAACACAGACGAGTGTTTTGGAGCAGCTTGCCTCCCTGTGTCCTACGTTTGACATCTTGATCTCGGGTTGGTATTTAGTATTTAGTCTTTGCAACCTCATGACAATAGTGAAAGGCCTATGAAGACATCTTCTTTGGGGGTTTCCTTGCTTCCTATTCTTTTGCTTTTCATCAAACCGGGTAATGGAAATAAGTTTTAGTTTTAACTCTGCTCTCCCTTTTCAACCTAAAGCTCTGTTATATTAGATAAACTTGATTGTTGTCATTATCTGAAAGAATAATCTAAATCTATGATGATTGCTTGACTTTTATCCCCTTTTCTTTGTTTGAGCTTGGCTGGTTACCTTAAAGATACCAAACAAGAAATGAACTGGAGCAATAAAGTATCATCCCACTTTGAAAGATGCAATTAGAGATAGAAGTAAGGAAAACTAATTAGATGATTATGGTAAAAGAGAGAAAAGTTAATGATAAAATGAAAAATCCTGAGCCCATGGGCATAAAGAAAGCGAGGTAGAAGAAGCGCTATAATATCTTAACGAGCTGTTACAAAGTGCCACAAGTCTTGCAGAAAGTATGTTCTGTGACATTCACGTCACAAAGAAAAAAAATTCTATTTAGAAACATAAGATTAATAACTGGCTGGTAGTTACAGAGTAGTTACATATACAATATAACACATCACTTTTTAAAAGCTGGCAGGATTGTTCTGAACCTTCAACTGGAGAACCTTTGATGAAAGCCAATCAGGCTGTCTGCTATCAGTATAAAGTATTTGGATACAAGTTCTCTATATTTGATGACAGAAATAATTCACTGCTCATTTGTGCGCCAGCATCCCAAAACTAATCATCTAACACTAGCATTCAAATTCATAAATCACACCTGTGTTTGGATGCATTAATTAGACACACGTTGGACATAAACAGTGATTTTTGCTCACAAATTAATGTGTTTCAAATAATCATTTTAGCAAACTAGTCTCTTATGTTTGCTTTACTGCTAAAGATCTCATTATATTGTATATGAGATCAATTAATTTGTTATTTTAGGACACAAATAAAGAGACATAGTTTTCATCTGTTACTTGTACCTGTCTCCAGTACTGCAGCAAGCCGAGAGGCAGTACACGCGCAGTATTCACATGTGAAGTCTTGGGACATCTAGTTGAGGAAAAGTAGGATTAAGCTGTACAAGATCATCTACCTAATATTCCATTGTTGTGTTTTTGATGTAGGATGTCACGTTAGTAATAGCTAATCTGTTCTTACTAGTCCAGTTGTTTTTGAATGGATAAAGACAGGTGGGGCTGTGATAAGTTCCTCAAGTTGGAAACACTCTCAAATGTCACTCAGCTGCATGGCGGCACGCTGTATCTCTTTCATCCAGTTTCTCCGCCTCTGTTTTCCTTTGCTACTCTTTGCCTCTCTTCTTGATTCTCTGTTTAATATCAGCGATTACCGTACAGTGTGCTGACTTTACTTTGCTCTCTTGCGCTGCATTTCAGTCCGTCTGTCATGCTCTTTAACCATCCCCAGGAGTCCTCTTAAGTTAGCAATGTCAGCCACAGCGCCGTTCTGACCACCACACTTATAATGTTCTCCTTTGACTAACTAGAGTTAGTGCAGACAGGTCTCATGCAAAGGCCAGTGGGTTCAAACAGCTGTGAAGCCTAATATTACATTAAAACTGCAGTATGTTTGTTCGTGTGGTGCTTGTTTTACTTCTCTATTACCATTGGAGTTCTGCCTTTCCCGAATCTGCTTTTTGAAGAAACAAACACACTAGAGTTCTTTTTTCGCCCCCAAATCAAATTCAGCGCTCGCGATGCAAAGCAGTTTTTCTTTACAGTACATTAGCCATCAGAGAAAGTCCAAAAATGGTGCAGCCCATACGGCTGCATCGTAAGTGCGTTGCGAATGTGTTTACAACTGCATACGGTGCTGCGCGCTTGCAGCTAACTTGTCTTGCTGAGAGCAGCACTGCTCCAACCGCGGTTTGCTGTGGACAGCTGGATTTAAGGGCAACTTTTCCTAAGAAGAAACTTTTAGTACTGGTGAAGAGCCGCGTATGCTAATAAACAGTGAATAAGTTTTGTTTTATGTGTAATTTGTGTAATTTTTTCATGCTGCGTTCTTTTAGATTTGATTGATTTACATGAAAGCTGAATAAGCATTTCAATGCACCCCCCCAAAAAAAGAAAAACAGGAACAAATCACTTTTTCCTGATTAAACTTTCACATAGCTGCATAATCTCACAAATCCCCATAATGATATCCACACATGAATGCGGATTTTCTCCTCCATAAAAACTGGTGTAATTGTTTCCTGTCCCACTACTATTACCCATAACTCTAAAACAGTTATGACCCCAACACATCACAATATTTAGAGCTGATTTTTCAATAGTTTTTTTTTACAGTTCTAGTTTTTTCTTTTTTTTAGTGCATGGGAGGTATTTGTCAATGACATGAACTTACACAATGGAATACACATGACAATACAGACACAATACTGTGAAGGCAGTTGATTCAAAGTTATGATATAATCTCAAAGCCTTCGTTGCTATTGTTATTTCTGTATGCTTTTTTGTTTTGTTTTTTATCAATATGACAAACTTTTACACTTAGTTTTACTTTTGTCAAATGTCTATCTTTAGTTTTATTTATTATTATTATTGTTTTATTTAGTTTTATAATTAACTGGAATGGTTTTTGTTTGTTTTTTTCACTTTTACGTTGGTTTTGGTTCACTATGATAACCTTGATCGTAGCCACAATCACATTGCATTTTAATCTGCCGCAGCTCACGTGATTCTTTGTCCGAGCTGCTGGGCAGACGGGGAGGCTAAATGCAGCTGATGAAGACTGATAGCCTGATGTTTCTGGAGGAGGATAAAGTGTTGTTATTTTTGCCTCGTGCAGCTTATATAGAATAACATAAATTATTTATTCAAAGTAACACGCCAGTATGATGCATATAATGTGCAATGTGCGTTACAAATTAAGGCAAATTAAGGCAAAGGACTAAAACAGCATGCAAACTACTGTGAATCTACCACACTGGGATTACTCCACAACTGGATATAAACTGTATTCCTCTCCCTTCTGTGCGGAGTTTGTATGTTCTTGTCAAACCTGCATGGATTCTCTCTGGTACGCTGGCTTCCTCCCACAGTCCAAAGACATGCAAGTTGGATTGGGTGGTAGTCTAAATTGGGCATAAGTGTGAATGTGAATGAGTGTGTGTCTCCCTGTGTTAGCCCTGTGACTATCTGGCGATCTGTCCAGGGTGTACCCCACCTCTTGCCCTATGACAGCTGGGATAGGTTCCAGCCCCCAGCGGCCCTGCCATAAGTGGAAGAAAATGGATGGATGGATGGATGGATGGATGGATGGATGGATGGATGGATGGACGCATGGATGGACGCATGGATGGGCTGGTGTTTGATATGTGTAGTGGTCTGAGGAGGTGGCTATTTGCTGTCAGTTCTAACACTAAAACACAGTTTACCAAGTTTTAGCAGGAGAGGAAAACCTCTTTGTTGCAGTTTAAGCAAATGTAACATTTCTATTTGCAGCGTTAGTGATGTAATATGGAGTACACCAGAAAAATTACTTTTCTCAGGTGAATGGACTGAAAAGGTGTCCGTTTACCACACAGTCATCAGAGAGATTATATTGTTTGCAAATAAGGAAAACGTGAAAATTAGATTGTTGTGATCTGTGGGACAGATGTCCAATATCTGAGGGTAACCTAGAACAAAGCGTTGGAATGTTTGGAAAATATCCAACCTACAAGAAACAGCAGGAAAGCGGCCAAGTACGACTTTCAATATGTCTTTGACCAAGGAAAAATATTTTCTCTGGGGCCTAATGTGCACATTATGCAAATCCTGGAACCAAACAACGACATCCTTGAACTTTAAAGCAGGATATCATGTTAAATATACCTTTAATGCTCCAACAGGCATCATTGTCATTGCTGAGCATCAGTTTGCTATGTTTGGGGCTATGTATCTGTGAGTGGTTACTTGGCAACAGATAAACAGTTGATCTCACTGGGATCTCATGTCATCTCTGACTCTGTGTGTGTGTGTGTGTGTGTGTGTTTTCTCTCTGTGCAAAGCCAAACAGAGAAACAAAGGGTTACAGGGGTCCCGATAATTACTGCCATCCTCTCTGAAGGTGGAAAAGGGATTTAAGTCATGTGACTCTGGCAAAGCCTGTCACTGTTACATAACATGGCAAAATGTGTATGTGTGTATATGTGGATACATGTGGTTCCATCAGTATGTGAATGAATGCGAGTGAAGCTAGTGCTAACAATCAGTGAGGTCATTATAGATGATTGTTTGGATCCCCTCACCCGGTGATGTCACGCCCTTCCCTGTGACAGGGTAGCGCTTGAATTTTGTATCACAAAAAGAAGAATACAAAAGTTTAGTGATGTCAGGGGGTCACAGGCTCGATGCAGTTCTTGCAAGCAAAGGATTTGCAACTAAATATGAAGTCTTATTCACTTTAATCTTTTTTTAAGTTTATCTGTTCCGATACTTTTGCTCATAAGAAAAATAGGTGGGTTCCGAGAAAAGGTGCTGTATATCAGATCCAGATGTAAACACCTGGAAGAGCTGAGATGTTGATCTTTTGTCTCATGTTCATCTTTTAGAGTGCAAATACAAAACCAGACATTTACACAATTCAAACATATTCACTTTACACGTGATGCCTACATGTAGCAGTGAAAATGTGCAAAGTTTTTTCAACCAATGTCAGTCTGCTGATAATAATAATAATGATCTCATATTGGTATCAAAATCTATCAGGAACAAAGATTAGTTAGTTTAAGCAGTAGCTCAGGAACCAAACACCACATGAAGACAAGTTGAGAGTCCATAGTCCATGAGATTTGTGCTAAACACACATACACACTCACTCCACACACGTTCCTCATCAGTCATATTAACCATTCACATCCGCTAGCCGCCCCTGCCTCCCCCACTTGCCCCCAGGATAAAATCTAACACCCCCAAAATAACCTGGTGAGTTATAAGAGTCAGCAGGGCCTCCATCCAACCTGCTCTTTTAATAGAAACAAAAGACAATTACTCTGGTATTCCTAAGAGTTAATTTAAGATGCTATAGGTGGCTTTATTGCCTTTGTAGTCTAATCTCTAAATTAATAAACCGACATGCCACAGACAGCATCATCCTACGCTATATTTGTGGGGTAGCAAACCTATCCAGTAAGTTGTGTTTCTTAGAGATGCTGCTCCAGGACCATTTTTCGCAGCTCAAACATAAACATTTAAAGAGGACAGGAAAACCCAGCAACATCCACAGGGCTTCCCTTGTGCCCTGGGATTTACACCACACATGGTATACCTGCTCACGTGGAGTTAGATTTCAAAAGTCCTTGTTCTAACCCCGCATCAACAGCAAGTGTGGTAAACTGCCGATCCCACACTGAAAATATCTTTCTTGTTGTAAAAACATGGGTGCAGAGAAGCTTTACAGTAAATCCCAACAGTGACCTCTTACCCGATGAGCCAAGGAAATAGCGTTCTAGGGCAGAGCCGAACCCAGAGGGGTTGTCCTTCAGATCACTGACGATGAAGGGCTGCATTGTGGCGTTCTGATCATTAATCGGCCAAGTCTGACCCCGAACACTGGCCCCCCCATACCAGGATATGTTGGTCATGGAGAAGCAGTCCTGAAAAAAGACAGACGTGTGCACATATGCATGCAGTTGCACATAAAAAACAAAAACAGTATAAAACAGTAATTAGCTAATCAAGTGAACTTTATAAACACCAAGCATTTAAAAAGCAATACATTAATTATTTAATTAATTGCAAATGTTATAACATTATAGTTAATATTTGCCATTCAGTGTTCATTAAGGTTACACATGTTACACCAGCACAGAAATGCAGGGCGGTGTGATGGCTGATAAATGATCTGTCTAAGAACGTGTTGCATGATGGGGAGGATTGAGTGTCAGAGGGTTTTTTAACGTGAATGCTTCCCTTCCGTCTTCTGGAGACAAATGCGCAGACCTTACGTTTCATTTTTTAATGTCAGCAAATCTGGGCTCTGTTAAGCAGTTTCAAAACTGGTGCCAAGTAGTCACCTGAGAGGCTCTGGGCAGGCTTTTTGGAAATTATGAAAATAAAGGCAACTTTGGTTTAGAAGATTTTCTTTGAGCAGTCGCACCACATGACAGGGAGTTATGTCGAGGAATGTTCCAGTGGGGACAGATTAACCTCCTCAAACTTTGCAACAGTTAAATGCCTCTGATGTTTAAGCCAGGGGAAAGTACAGTAAGTACTTTGCAGTTTAAAAAAAATTATAAATGCAGATTGAACACAAAGCGTTTTCCACGTTAAAAAAGTATTTGCCCCCATCCCTGTTTCTGTTCTTAGATCATCAAACTAATTGTAATATTAAACAAAGATAACATGAGTAAATACAAAATGCAGTTTTTGAATGATGATTTCATTTATTAAGGGGAAAAAAGCTATCCAAACTTACCTGGCCCTGTGTGAAAAAGCAATTACCCTCTCTTGTTAAATCATGAATTAATTGTGGTTAACCACATTTTTTTTGGAACGCTGATTTCAATTTCACTGCCAGACCTGTTGAATCAAAAAAAAAAAAAAAAAATCACTTAAACAGAACCTGTCTGGCAAAGTGAAGTCGTCTAAAAGATCTCACAAAGAAACACATCATGCCAGGATTTAAAGAAACCCAAGAACAGATGAGAAACAAAGTCACTGACATCTATCAGTCTTGGAAGGGTTGCAAAATCATTTCTAAGGATTTGAGATGGCTGGCCTAACAAAATTACTCCAAGAGCGCACTGACAGCTCATGGTTCAACAATAAGAGAGAGAATGGGTATAATGGGGGAGTTCCAAGCCAAAAACCACTGCTGACCAAAAAGCACACAAAGCTCGTCTCATATTTGCCAAAAAAAAAAAAAAAATCTTGATGACTCCCAAGACTTTCGGGGAAATATTCTGTGGAGTGACGAGACAAAAATTTTACTTTCTGCAAAGTTTCAGTCCCGTTATATCCGCCTTAAAACTAGCACAGCATTTCATATCATCACCATACCAACAGTCAAACATATTGGTGGTATTATTATGATCTGGGCTGCTTTGTTGCTTCAGGATTAGGACAACTTGCTGTAATTGATGGAACCCTGAATTCTGCTCTCTACAAGAAGATCCTGAAGGAAAAAGTCCAGCCATCAGTTCAAACTCTGAAGCTCAAACACATTTGGGTTATGCAGCAGGGCAATGATCCAAAACAACACCAGCAAATCCGCCTCTGGCTCAAAAAACCTCAAAACAAAATGAAGGTTTTGGGGTGGCCTAGTCAAAGCCTGGTCTTAAATCAGGTTGAGGTGCTTTGGCATGATTATAAACAGGCTGCTCATGCTCAGAACCCCTCCAGTGTGGATGAATTAAAATAATTCTGCAAAGTAGAGTGGACCAAAATTCCTCCGCAGTGAAAGACTCACTGCCCGTTACTCCAAACGCTTGCTTGCAGTTCTTGCACAACCAGTTATTAGGTTTAAGGGGCAATTAATTTTTCACACAGGGCCAAGTAAATTAGGATAGATTTTTCCCTTAATAAATGAAAATTTAAAAACTGCATCATATAGTCGCTTGGGTTATCTTTGTGTAATATTAAAATTTGCTTGAATATCTGAAGAAGTAAATGTGAAAAATATGCAAAAAAAAAAAAAAAAACTCAGAAAGGGGGCAAATACTTTTTCACAGCACTCTATATGCACGAGTGTGTTTCATGCAATTTAGCACAATTTCATGGCCATACACTTGAGATAAAGATATCAAGTCCAGCTAAATTAAGAATAATTCCACATAAACTGCAGCGAATGTCAGAATTACTCAAGGAAAAATGAAATAAAAATAGGCGTATAAGGCTCTCAGTTTCTTGTTAAAAGGATGATTCCACCACTTTAAATATATCTACTAGTTTTTGCCACTTCTGCGTTGAGACTTTTTATGTACGTGAAATCAAATATTTATTTCATAGATCACCAATATAAAAATAATAACAATTATAAAAAACTGTGATCTACAAAATTTTGAATACTAGTTGATGAAGAAATACTGTGCTGCCTTACTTTACAGTAAAAAGGGGCCTGCTTGTAAACTGTATTTTGCATTGTGCATCAGTTTCATGCAATGGGCTATCAGCAAAAGCAGTGCACTTTAACGCAAACTACAAATGGGGGCATGGATGTTGCTAGCCTGAAAAAAGTGCAAAACTACTTTTGCACTGCATATTTTGCGGTACCGTGTGTATTTCGTTTGCACATTGAGAGAAATCCTACCTTCAGCTCCACATGACAGTGTACCGGCGCCCAAGTCATGCTGTAACACTCCGTCTCCCTATTCTCATTCACTTCAAGCGAGATCTTCACCTCAGCCACCGAGTCCCACGTGTAGCAGAACTCGGTTTTATTAAGCCAGCACAGGTTCCTCACGAAGGGAATCTCTATGTCGGGATTCCCCACGTTCCCGACGTCAATTTCCACGTAGGTCTTATCCTCAGTCAGGGTCTGTATGACCAGCGAGTGGGTTTTTCTCTCCCAAATCAGTCCACTGAAAGTCCCCCGAAGGATCCAGTTTTTGTTTGGCTGGTCCACCACTTGCCAATATATGATCCCGATGGTCATTACGAAGAAGACGGCCACCCCGAGACAGGCTATAGCTCCTTTCCAGGTCTCGTTCATCTCCTTCAATCCCGTATCCCATGTTACTTCTGGGATGGGGCTAGGGTTCCTATTTCGAGCGTGGGGCATGTTGTTTTTTGAGATCAGCAAAGAGTCAAACAGAAAAAATGCCGCAGAAACCTCTGAGCGTCAAAAACATCTGGTGCTTCATCATGTCATGGTGTTTTCAGTGAGGCGACAGTGTGAACCAGTCTACTCGTTATCATTACACCGTTTACACTGCTGTTTTGGGTTTTTGCGCAATTGTGCCAGCAACAGAGACCTGTCATGTGAAGAAAGCTGTGAGAAACAAAAGCCCAGCGCAAAAATAAAACGGTATGAATGAGAAACTGACTTACCACATACTGCTGATGTTTTAAAAGAGTTGAATTTGTAAAGTGCATTGGCTGCAGTGAGCTCTTAGGCAGCCTCAAGCCGGGTTTGGCAGCAATGCCTACGAATAGCTCCTAAGACGCTGTCTTGCTTGCCCTGCACTTTCTGACGTAACGCCGGGTTGTTTCTTTAGAGGAAAGGTAGAGAGGGGGAAATAGGGGATCAAGGGGGTTTGGCAGAGTCTTGGAGGTGCCCGCCGGGGTGAGGAGGCCACGGGCAGCCTGGAAGGAAGGGAGGGACCCCCATGCGTGCTCGCAGACTCTCCCTGCTCTCCATGCGTAAAGACTGGGCACACTTGTCATCTGCTGGTTTGGTAGACGGCGAGGAACGTCTATTGGAAATGGCAAGGTCGGGGAACATACCATGCCTCATCCAAATTAGATCCTCGGTTGTTTTAATGAAAAGCAAAGGGTGATGTCTAGGATTAATATTGAAATTATGAAAGATCTAAGCAGTGAAACAGGGAAGACCAGTGATGTCTTCAAGCTGTACTTTTGTTGTTGCTGTTTGTTTTTCTTTCTTTTTTCCCCTTTTGTGTATGTGTTTGTTTTGTCAGATTTGCTGGTTACAAAGTGAGACGAGCCACCTGTTATCCATCACACATCTTTGCTTTAACTCCGGGGCCAAAGTTATATAGCTCAACACAAACGCATATTCAAATAAACTTAGCCCTTTATGCATTATGTAAAGATATTATAACAAAAAGCTATATTTTCAAATATTAAAAAACTGGCAAATATCAATTACTCATCTTGGTGTTAAACCTTAGTTAATATGTATGTAAAACCTTATCCCACAGACGAATAGACCATTAAAATAAATTGATGGCACAGAAAAGCAAAGCCAACGCTCAACAGGCGACACGATACAAGATGATGGTGACGATTAAATGAGTTTACGGCTTTTACAGTTTTCTCTGTCCTTTTTATTACTGTCATTTGTTTTGTGAATGATCTGCATTCCAGCATGTGACAGCGGCTCGCATGTGCAACAACTTGTCCAGCCCACGGGCTACGATACAGCATCCAAAACGTTACAAACTGACACAGATTTTACGTTTTTTTTTTTTTTTTTAATGAGTGATGGAGTTATTATGACTTTTGCACATTTTAGATGTATTACGCTCACAAATCCCAATAAAAAGAAAATAAATCTCTCAAAGCAATTATCTGTGGTGGATTCAATATATGTAGTAAATAAAAAAACTGCATGTCATAAACTGTGTGAGGTTTAGTTGTGTGTGTTTCAGTTTCATGTGGTTTATGAATGCCTCAAGAGAGGCAGGTGATGGCGTGATTGCTTGAAGGTGGCATTTGTTGGCGTTCACTGCGTCTTGAGTTATAGATTCACTGGATTTCTGGTCAGCTCACACTGTTGATAAGAAATGACTACGCCGTGTCACTGCATGTTGCTGGTGATGCTCAGCACTGCTCTCACAGAAGCATTTTTTATTTTTTTTTTTGCTATGCAGTAACTTTTTGAAACCTAAACTGTATGCTGCTCATGTTGATTCACTTCAATTTGATTTGTCACCATTTATTTCAGCAAAGTTCTCACTGTAACATGGTTATGGCTCTTTTAGTATCCAACAACAATTTTATTGGACCTCAAAATAAGACAAGAGGGATCATGGATCTGGAACAATGCTGTTATGTTTGTGGGTTGAGGTCCTCCTTGGTGCTGTGCACCAGATATCCCAAGAGTGTTGACTGACATACCTTGAAGATCAGTTGCCCCTGTCCCCGTTTATGCATGTCAGCCCCCCCCCCCCCCCCCGATCTATCGCATAACTCTGGCAGGGGCAGAGATACTGGATAAGTCTGTGGGAACCCGTGTGAATGCTCTACCTAATCACCTTATTCCAACTGCAGCCGATTTAAAAATCTCTGGACATCTGCGTGCGACTTTATGATTATATATTGCCAAATAAGTGTAGAAAGAGACTGTCTTGTTTTGCTTTTTGCAGTGCTTCTGTTTGAGCACAAGAGACAAAGGGATACAAAGAAGCTTCACAGTCAGTTGATGCTTTGGCTTACGCCTTTCTCACAATGATTGAATGCAGCAAGTGTTCAGCACCTTGGGTGACACATTTGAACCGCTACCTGCCTCAAACTGTTTCGAATGCTGCATCGTAGAAAGTGTGTTTTTGCACATGTGCATGCACTGTACACTGTACATATGTTTGGATGTCTTTGTGTTTTCAAGCTTGCATTCGAACCCCTGAAATTCAAGTTTACCGGTGGCCCCGTCGCAGCCAGGCTCCTGGGTCAGAGGTCAGGCTGGTAACTTCAACAGAGGGGGGGAGAGGGTTTACATTTACACGCTATCCAGATTGCCCATGACACTGGTTGCTATTAATAGTCAGAGGATTGCTGAACGGCATGCACCCAGTCCATTCGAGTGTGTGAACATGGGACAAGAAAAAACAGAGGAATCTGACCTTAACTGGCCACTACATCTGACCACTTATTTAGTGTTGATCGCACAGGGGCAAGTGTTTAATTTGGTGTAGGATAGACAGGCTAATGATTTATGTATTGGGTGTCAGGTAGACATAATACTTTGTTTAGGCTTTCATAGTACTTTAACTTCAGAGTTAAAATGATTAAAAACTTAATTCAGGTACTTCATATATCAAACATCAAATATAAGATTTTGTCAGGAAAAAATACTACATTTCCTGCAATACTGCTTGAGTACAGAAGTTGTTTATCATCATGGCAATAAATTATGTTTCGGTTGAATTCCCTGATCTGCTTCTTAATCTGATTAATCTAACAAGTCAAATCTATGATCCTGGGAAGTTATACCACACTGTTAGTGAGCGCTACGTGCTGCAGTCAGCCTGCTGTGGTATGTATTAAAGGGCCAAAACTTGTGTTTTAGCTGTTTACTAATGGTAAATATTATTCATTCTGAAGTTTAGCCTTTTATATTACACCAGGAACCATGACACAAAGTCACTGGAACTTATGGCAGTATTTTGGTGTATGTCACAGTGGTGGATCAACACCTACCTGTTCCAGGAACAAAATGTTACTATAGTTTGGATGACTTGTTAACTGACTATTGATGGATAACGAGCCACCGAGTCCCACAGTGTTGTAGCTCAGAAACATCTGCTATAGATTGTTAGCAGGGATGAAAATGGTATTATAAACAGCTGCTGCCAAAAATGATAATTGGTTCCCCTGATACAGTTCTGCCTCATCCCTGAATGTAGTACATAACACGCATAACATGCTGTATTCCAAACCTACTATATGTGCCTCGCCCGTAACAGCAGAAGGCCACTTTTGACTCAATTCTAGACTCAAAGTGTTCTTTCATTCATTGCTGTCCGTCTTTGATCGTGTTCCTAACTGTCCACTTTTATGTGCTTCTATGCAACGAGATGCTAAAACGCTAATGAAGTGCTGCTTCTGTGTAAAATCCACTGAATGTAAGATGTTTTGCTGATAAAGTGTCTCATAAAAATGCATGTAATTACTTGAAACTTCAATAGCTCAGGTAGTATTGTTTTCACCTTGTGAGTCTGTGTATGTTGTGTGTGTTTGTTCCACCGTGGTAAATTGTTCTGCTCAGAGAGACCTACTTTTGAGGGCTTTGGCAGGTGTTTGTGTCGATCTCTCTGCGGACAGCTTTTGTCAGCATGGCAGTGTTACAAACGTGCAGGATGCTGTCATGCATCTTTGTCACATTAGTTCTCACACAGCCCATTTTATCCAAGCAGCAATTCAGGAAAATTATTTAAGGAATCAGATGGACCACTCTTCGGGAAGGTTTGAAGCGGCTTCAGAAGGAAATACTAAAACAGTGGATCTCGTTACATGCAAAACTATTCAATTCAGCTGACAAACTTTTCCATCCACGTCTGGATCTTTAATTTACCGTTTCCTTTTTTCCTTCTCTTGGATATCCAATACCGGCAGCTTCTCCTACGACTGCCTGAGAGTCAGAGGGGGAAAGTTTCCATGCTGCCCCAGTGCTTGCTCTTGGCAGGACAATACCACTGTAGACTGAACTGTTTCCGTCTATCCACCTCTGCTATTAGAGCACTCCCTCCTCCACCCTTGATTTCTCCCTTTTTTGCACTGTCTCCCAACTTTTACTGTCCCACAAAATAAGCTATCTCTGCTTTGCTCTCGCTGTCTTTGTTTCGCTCGCCATCACCAAAAAAGTGATGGTGATGTCAGTAAAGTGCAATTTCAGTTATGCAGTGACCATTGCCAAGTGTCTTTTTAAAGATAAATTGCAAATATAGTTGCTACATGCATGAGTATAAGTGCCCTGTGTTGCACATACATGCTTTGCATGTGTGACAGGCTTTGTGCACGAGTGCATGTCTACATGTGTATGTGTCTACTGTAGCTAAAAATTCTAGATGGTCAAGCAGCCAAGACACCGACCAGATTATCACTTCTTTAAAACTGAAAGATAAGAAGAAAAAAAACATTTATAGCCAGTTTTACAGTTTTTCTCAATCAAGGCACAATTCAAAACATTTAGGCATGTAGACATGGTCAAGACAGCCTGCTGAAGTTCAAACTGAGCATCATAAAAAAGGGCGAGTGAAAGTGGCATGGGTTTTGGTATGAGTGTTTTCTGAAACTGCTGACCTACTGGGATTTTCCCACACAGCCATCTCTACGGTTTGTAGAGAATGGTCCGAAAAAAGATAGAATACCCACTGAGCAGCAGCTCGCTGGGTGAAAATATCTTATTGATGTCAGAGGTCAGCGGAGAATGGCCAGACTACTTCGAGCTGATAGGAAGGCAACAGTAATTCAATCAACCATTTGTTAAAAACAATGTATGCAGAAGAGCATCTCTGAAAGCACGACACATCTGACCTTAAAGCAGATGGACTACAGTAACAGAAAACTACACTGGGCATCAATCCAGTCTGCTAACAACAGGAAACTGAGGCTACGTTTTGCACGGACTCACCAAAATTGGACAATAAAGGGTTGGAAAATGGGTGAACACTAACAGCCTCCACAGTCACCAGATCTCAGTATAGTAGAGCATCCGACTAGAAGATGCGAATGCATGTGCTGAGTGAGTACCTCAGACAGCATAAACCCGAGAAAGAAGAGGAGATAGAACAGGAACCATCATGGAAGGACAGGCCCCTGCAACCTGTGTACCACTGGCAGATAGAAGAAGTGGCTGATATAGAAAAATCTCCAGTAACACCAAGGGCTGAGCGAGGAGCTAGAGAGGATGTGGAAGGTGAAGGTAACAGTGGTTCCTGCGGTAATCGGAACACTCAGGGCAGTGACCCCCAAACTGGGAGAATGGGTCTCCATGGCCAAGCAGCTGCATGCAAGCCTAATGCAAAGCGTTGGATGGAGTGGTGTAAAACACGCAGCCACTGGTCTCTAGAGCAGTGGAGACATGTTCTGTGGAGTGACGAATCTCATTTCTCAGTCTGGCAATCTGATGGATAAGTCTGGATTTGGCGGTTGCCAGGAGAACGGTGCTTGTCTGACTGCACTGTGCCAAGTGTAAAGTTTGGTGGAGGGGGTCTTTTGGTGTGGGGCTGTTTTTCAGGAGTTGGCTAATGTAGGTGGGGAAAATGCATTAATGATTTGAGCACTGCATTAGGATAAAAGTAGTGAGAATGACTTTTCTGCTGGGAGAACAAAAAACAGTGGTGAGAAGAGTGGAGATAACCGAAGCCTTTGCATTCAAAAAGCAATAAAACATTAATATTTCAGTTTGTATTCTTAGCTGCTTTGGTGCAAATAAAGATGACAACAGGTGCACTGGAGAGACAACAACAAGACAGCATGCAAAAAGGGAGTGGTTTTGCAGTTGGTAGTGGCCACAGACCACTGCTCTGTCCTTAATCCTCCTGACTGGATAGTCTCAGGAGTGTGAAAAGTTACTAGGAGATTCGCCACTGCAGGAGGAGGGCTGCAGAAGAGCATCAACTCAGCCGCAGGACTGCAAGAATCCTACAAAATTACCTCCAATGGACTATTCATATGCATGTTTCTGACCAAACTATCAGGAATAATCTCCATGAGGGTGGTATGAGGACCCATTGTCCTTTATTGGGACCTGTGCTCACAGCTTCCATAAAGAAATCTGAAAAGCAGCCACTGATTTTTAAATTATGGCTAATGCAAAAAATATTTAGTTTTATTAAGCACAATAAAAGTAGAACACGTGCAGGATTGAGTCACAAGATTAAAGTGAAATTTTCTCTGCTGTCAGCTATTTGTTAATAGCACAAAAAGCACAAAAATGCAGGAATCGCTGTATGCACATTTGTTATGAATAATTTATTTTATTTTATTTATCTTTACTTTACCAGAAAGTCCCTCTGACATCAAGTCTCTTTTACAAAAGATATGTGGAAAAGGTAAAATGCAGGATATACAACATGATGTATAATATACAAGCACCGACAAAAAAAAAAGAAAAAAGAAAATAAAAAACACTTGTGGCATCTCAAATAAAATAACCATATTATAACCACATTCTTTACAATGCTTTTAAATTCAGTAATAGTTGTAGGTGTACATACGTTTAGCGTGTCCCAGGTGTATTAACATGGATGATAAAATTAACATATTAATTGAAAAGAGTTATCACATGGCATTAGAAGTAACTGACCAGTTGATATTGAAGCTTTGCAATAAATTTACACTGATAGGTGATGTGAATAACACTGCTCGTCTTGTTCAGCTAACCTTGGGACCTGGGATTCATATGGATGCCACTTTGATCTGTTCCACCCGCCTAAACATTGTTGCACAACAAGGCTCAAAGAACCAAAGGACGGGTTGCCAACATCCAGATGTCAGACACAACAGGACATCCCCAGAGGTCCCGTGACCAGGTAAGAGCTTGGCATAATAAGGATGTACAGGGATATGGTGTGGCTGATTGGTGAATAGTTCTTTTCATGCTTAATGTCTATCACCTTTTTGTTTCTTTGGAAGAACAAATCAGTTGAGTTTGATTGTATTGAGTTTGAAACAATCAATTTTTTTTTAAATTTCAACAGGAATACTGCTGTGCATAAATGATTAAACAGCTAAAGGAATTTACTGTCTGCACTCTGATAACTCTGTGTGAATGTATAAATCTATTATTGTATGAATCATGGATTTTGGAGCTAATAGAATTCAGTTTAACTTATTTATTGAACAATCCAGTGTTCTTATGCAGAATAAGCAGTGGCCGGCGTTCATTACTTTGTTACAGCTTATGTTTTTAAAGCAGCCTTCACACGTCTGGCTCACCAGCATAATGGCTCCCAAGTACACCCTCATATCACCTGTCAGAGGAGCCAAGAAACAAACAAGTAAACAACCAATGACCTCAGTAGCAGTGAATATTATATAATATTTTTCTTAAAAAAATAAAATAAAATAAAAACACAAGTTGACAACTGCAGGCATTACAGGACACACTGACATAGTGTGACAAAATGCCTTATACACTGACACAACTCTATAATAATAAAAAGCCCTACAACACCCTCCTCACACACATACACCCACTCCATGGCATCTTAACTGATGGAAACTCCCCTCCCAAGCACAGTGTGGGCTGTCAGTGTGCTCTATTGCCTGCCAGTTCTGAACTAGCTGAGCCAGGGACTCATGTTCCACTCAGGGGGTCTTCAATCATCCGTACCCTTGATGCAGGCGCATCGTGTTGTGATGTGAGGTCAGACACCAGGCGCAGGGTCTGAAGCTGAGATGGGAGGAGGTCTCCCTCTGCTGCTGCCTCATCATATATGTCCTGAGAATATTCTCACAACAATCTTCTTCTTCTTTCGGCTGCTCCCCTTAGGGGTCGCCACTGTGGATCATCTGCCTTCATATCAGCCTATGTTTAGCATCCTCCTCTGTCATACCAACCCTCCTTCACTACATCCATGAACCTCATCTCTGGTTTTCTTATTTTCCTCCTGCCTGGCAGCTCTATACTTTGTCCAGTGTATCTCTCCTCTACACATATCCAAAACATCTTAGCCTTGCCTCTCTAACTTTGTCTCCAAACCGCTCAACTTGAGCTGGTCCTCCTGATATACTCAAAATATACTCACAAAAATGGCATTCTCAAAAATGAAACCAAATATGTAAAAAAGAAATTGAATGGCAAGGGATTGTCTTTGATTTCAAAGACACCTTCTCAAAATTAGCAAGTTATATCTTTGCAGTGTTGATTTATAAGATTATGAAAGCTGCAAAAATCTCCATATAACACGGGAACCCTTTAGATTGCAGTTCACATTAAGGTAAGGTAAGCAGCACACACAGCCGACTTATCCTCACAGGCACGGAGCATGTCCAATACGCCTGCGCAGTGTATATGTTCCCGGAAGCACATCCATGCACGTGTAGCATTTGACAACCTTGGAAAAGCTACAAAGTAACTATTAGCTTATGTCTTGTAGCAGACTTTTCCAGTGATGCCAGTAACGCGAGTGTTGTAAGTGTCAAGTGTTTTGTTTAAATACGAAATCTCAGTTACTCATGAATACATGGTTAATCACCGTTTCTGGCAATTTAACCTAACAAAACCAGCTATTGCTAGCATGTCTCAGGCTCCCAGCTGTACTTTATGCAGCCTGCCCAGAACGTAGCTGTCATAGCTAACGTTGTTGGAAATTATTTTGCAATATGTCAGCGTATTTTAGGTTGCGACTTATGTCCTCACTGTGAATTTCAGATAACTTTTGAGCAACAAGAACTTAGCTGGCGTTAGCCTGCTATGCTAAAAACAAATTGTAGATAACGATGTTAGAGTCGTTGCACAGTCACTCTAAGTTAGTGACACTGCAGCAGCTCTTCTGCGTCAGTATTAAAGCACTGGAGCGATAATGTGGCTCTGTTTACGGGGGGATTTAACCCATGGCTAAGAATACACGCTGCTCTGTGCAGTGCATTACACGGGAAATGTACATTGATGGGATTGAAAATGAAAATGATCTTGTCTAATGGGGGCCCACCACAAATTTATAAACAACATAACATAATTTGTTGTTTAAGCAAGTTCCAATAAAATGTCTGCACTGATAATTTTCGATACTTAATGTTTGGAGACTAAGATCGTTACGTATAGCATAAAATTAGTGTGCAAAAGACATAAAGGCAAGGTGATGCTACCTGGAGGGTGTGGCTGGAGCAGGAAGGCACAGTCTTTGACCTCACATCCTCAGGTCTAGGCCTCTACAGGCACTGCTCTTGATTTCAGACAGTCATTCGTTAATCGTTCTTTATTTTCAGGTTTGTTTGACTTTCTGGTTACTGTTTATTGTATAAAATCAATGCTGCGTTATCTCAGCAACTCTGTGGACCTTGGATTATTTTGGATGTGAAGAATCAGATGTTTGCTCAGCCACTACAATTAGTTGTTACAAGGACATTAAATAACTGCTACATGTAGATAAAATGTAAAGTGGGTACCTGTAATGTTGACAGATCATTGTTTTTTTTTTAGTAATAGCACATGTTGCAGTAGTGAGTGTGCAGATAGATACATCTAACTCCTCCCTTGCAAGGTTTACCACGACACCTCTGGAATGTATTAAAAGAAACATTTCCTGCTATTGTTTTTCTTTCCAATTTCCCTTAAGTAAATATGAGGGAAGATGTGCTATCTGCTTTTATGGCAATCAATAAAATCTCAAAACATTTCATTCTATGCATTTGAGCTTTAAGTTGGAAGAATGGTTCCAGATGTTTTTGGTGGAAAAGGAACCTGCTCGGTGCTGGACTGACCTCAGTTACTCAAATGAAACGAAGATTAAAGACATAAGTTTACTTGATTATCTGGGTGGCCGTTATTGTGATTTTTTTTTTTTTTTTTTTTGAAAATAATATTGGATTTATGGGAATGATACTAAGGATGATAAGAGCCAGCCTGTGCGTGTCTCCTCAGATATCCCCTCTACCAGCTGGGCAATCCCCAGCTGAGGATCTTCAGACCCAACTGGTTTCTGACGCTGGTGAGGCCGGGAAAAGAGCAGCCTCCAGACACTGTCCAGTTTCGCGTCCCAATGGTGTAAGTCTAGCATTTTTCTTGTTATAGTTTTTCTGTCTTTTTCCAGGTAGCCACACATTACGTACTAGTCCATTTATTTGTTCCTCTCAGACATTTCCTGCTCATAAATGCAGGTGCTTATCGTTTGAAGGCCTGCATATTGTTCCAGTTGTAAATTTGTACACACATGAATCAAAAACGGCAAATGCTTTACTTGTACGTACTGGCCCTTTATTAGCAGTCACTCTGTCTCTCGGTTAAAGTACAAGCTGTTCAGCCCTAGAGCAGATTTCCTTGGATTAAACATCTTGTTTTTTTTTTTTTCCTCCGCAAGTGAATGATAATGAACACAGCAAGGATGAGTAACAGTGTCCAAGTGAGTAATCTAAAAAGAAAACAAAAACCCCCCGAAAACAAACAACAAAAACATCAAGCTGTATGGGCTGTAAATTTATTTCAGGTTATGTCTTTAGTTAGACTATAGTAGTCTCAGTTGAACCTATGATACAGTGAACATATGTTTCACATTTTAGGCTGCAATAATTTATTTTTACTGGCACTGTAATGGTCTTCAAGGACCAGCAATATGTACCTGGAGTTGAATTTTATGGCCAGCAGGTGGTGTGACAGGCTCAAGAACAGAAAATGGAGGCCTCAGCCTTCCATAGTATAGACAGTTAGTACCTTATGTCTATCTTCTAATGAGCTCAGATGCAACAATGACTTGTGAAAGGCTGTCATGGAGCGAGATGCACGAGTTGAGGTCAAAAGTGCTTTTATTTGGCTTTGAACTGGGAATTTAAGTCAGTTTGTACACATTGAGACTTCAAACATTAGCCTTTTAGAGGAGCAGCATCAACATTGACACAGAAAATGAAGGCAAAACTAATCTTGTCGTTGTAGATATGATGTTCTTATTTTGGTTAGCTTGAACAGCATTTACTGCGTCATAAAACGCAACAGGACGTCCAGTCAGCACTTAGTAGTGATGAGCTGATTCTGACTACCTCTGCAAGCCAAGGTCACTGGGGTTACCAGCTCTCCTGAGGCAGTGAGAAGGCCAGAACCCACACTGGGGAGAAAAATTGAAGTTTGAGGCAGATTATCTATGTGTCTCTGGTGGGGTTTAGACCATAATCTGTTCATCCAGGTGCCTGGCCTCCCACTCTGATTCTTGCCTCTTCTCTGCCAAACTCCTAGGGTACTTATGTAATTGTGTGTGTGTGTGTGTGTGTGTGTGTGTGTGTGTGTGTGTGTGTTCTGTATATACTTGTAAGTGAGAGTGAGTCAGTTTGTGAGAATGGTGTGTGTTTTTGTGTATATATGCACAAAACTGGGTAAGTGCAGGGTGCGTGTGTGTTTATAAGGGTGTGTAAGGTGTTCTGTTTTTTTCCCTCACAGTCTTTGATGCCTGTAAGAGGTGCACGTCTGATTGATATGCCGCTGGGACCTCGGTGTGTGCTTGGAAACACTGTTATTTTTACTTTTCTTACCAACAGCGTACTAAATGGACCTACGTAGAGGGACAATGACAAAACAAATGTCACTCCCACTCCCAGCTTATTGATAAGTCTGAGTCATTATGGCAGTGAAAGCTGTTGTAGTTATGATTCTCAAGTGTGGGCGGTGTAAGCGTGGGTAAATTGTAGAGCGAGCAGCTGTTAATGAGAACTGGTAACTGTTGGCGTTCTCAAGGGAATAACACAAGGTGGCCTTTATCTGGCTGACACCTGGGAGCTAGATATCCATAGTTGTTTGTCTTGATCTCTTTTGCTTTTCTCTAGTTTTCGTACTTGTTGGGAGTATCACTCACTTTCTGGCATGTCTTTCTCCATCCTTTCCCTCTGTCCCACCCTGGGCCTGCTGTTTATTGTGCTTTTCTTAAGCACTTTGCTATGTGTCCAAAATCAATCCTTCTTTGGCACTTTTTGTTTGAGACACCTGGGCTGTTTTTTCTGGTAATTCTCTTTCTACCTGCCAGAGGGAAGTATTTGTTGGTCTTTTTGATTGTTCTCAAACCTTTTGTGCTATGTAAGTATTTCCCCTCTGTTCTAGAACATCATCAAATTTCTAGGCTTACACCCACGCACACCTTCTTGTACCTCACCTGGCGTGGTTAGAGGCCAGTACACACACACACACACACACACACACACACACACACACACACACACACACACACACACACACACACACACA
>JAVDPK010002461.1:0-15623 GCA_034780415.1 Cichlasoma orientale
ATCCATCCATCCACCCATCCACCCATCCATCCATCCATCCATCCATCCATCCATCCATCCATCCATCCATCCATCCACTAAAATACCAAAATACCATCCCAACATCACTTAACTGGTGAAACACTTTTTAATTGACTGATTATTGAACAAAATTCTGCTAGTCTCAAATGTCATGCAACTTTTAAAAAATGTCCATCACACATTTCTTCTGAATCCACAC
This sequence comes from Cichlasoma orientale, assembly GCA_034780415.1. Taxonomy (NCBI): domain Eukaryota; kingdom Metazoa; phylum Chordata; class Actinopteri; order Cichliformes; family Cichlidae; genus Cichlasoma; species Cichlasoma orientale. The sequence continues at coordinate 221 of JAVDPK010002461.1, forward strand.
TGAAGTCTTTTAATGTCTTGTTTAGTCCACCCAACTATCTCCCCGATGAGATTCTGGGAAAAAAAACAAACAAACAATATTTGACATTTTTATTTTTTTCAGAAATTCCCAATGAAGCGGAAATCCCAGAGCGGGAAACAGCGTTTGGTGGCCAGACCTGTGTTGATGGGATGGTGGCGGATGGATCCATGCCCTGCGGGGTCACCACCAACGGGGACAGGCATTAGCTCGAGTGCACTGCGAGCTGGGCAACAGGTACAGGCGGGTGGGCCTGGTTATGTGGACCCTTAATATTCCAGACTTTTTTTTTTTTTTTTTTTGTCAAATTACCTAAAAGAAAAATGGATGATCAAAATCTTGATCATCCATTTTTCTTTGCCCACTGCTATCTACACAGCAGTGGGCAAAGCTTTAGTTTAGCATGGTAGCATGCTGACATTTGCTAATTCATCTGTAGCAAATTTTGCGGCAATCCATCAAACAGTCGTGTGAGAACACGACAACAACAACAACAACAAAAAAATCACCATGTGAATCAAAACAAGGGCGTTGTTATTGTGAGGCAACTCTGATATCCCCAGAGCCACTGAAGAAAAAGCAAAAAATACAACACAGCAAAGCTATATACATAAAAGATGAGCAACATTCAGCAAGATGAATTACCCAGCACATTTAACTGAAGAGGGCAGGAAGCCGACTGTATATTTGCTGGTTTCTCCAGAATCTGCATCGTTGTTGTAGCACCATTTCCCTCTAGATTACACTTTACTCAGGCTGTGGATATTGGCACGGAGGAGAGGAATCATTGTGTGTGACTTCATCTCAATAAAATACAGCCTGTCATGGATTACAGATTAATTAGTTTGTCTTTACCTGAGAGCAGTGAGTGGAATCCAGTGAAGAAAAGACCAATTTTACACATCTCTGATTAAATAGTGTAAAATTACTTTTTAGAAATGTGAGCCAAAAGGAAATTGTGGATTTTTACTTACTGGGGTGCATCATAAAGTCAGACTTGAAAAGCAATTTCTGTGTAATGTGAATTAATAACATGAATTAGACTTTAAATGAGAGGAAAATACCACTTGTGCTGACAAACTTTTCTTCCAAAACATGCCACTAGTGGGAGAAGGTTGTCTTCGGGGCTTTTTGCCAGAAAGCTTTCAGGAAGTCAGGTGAGACAGCAGAAAGGGTGCACCGGAGGCAGAAGGTTCACAGAGGCAGCAGGTTGTGCAGGATGACTGGGTTAAACAGAGGATTTACACCCAGGAGACGGATTCTGGTTCAGAAGTGGTTTGTTTTTAGACTTTTTGACTTAATATTTACAGGTTGTACTACAAATTCAGATTTAATTTGAGTATGGTTTAATTTAAACGAAATGAAATGGTTAGATTTAGACCGGGGGAAATCACGTTGTGGATTAAAACACACTTTATAGTGTGACTTAGACCCTTTTGAGCAGAAAGCCCTGGTGACAAAATACACAAATGTGAGAAAATGTGCAACATACATAACAAGAACTCCTTCAGTATGGTTGGCTGTGGTCTGCCTGCCGCCTGGCTGCAGCTGCAGTGACAAGAATGAAGCCATGTAAAGGTTTCTCAAGGTTTCTTTCAGTGAGGTGTAGTACCTGTACCTCTGCACAATACGAGGCATTTAGCCATTGACAAATCGATCGCTTTATAGGAAGAGATAAGCCGTTTTAAAAAAAACCCAGGAAAGCTATGAACGTTTGTCTCTTTTGACTTCACAAATCCCATACACTATACTTTCTGAACTCTTACTCAGCACATAAAACCAGCAGGCAAAATGTCCCCAGACAGAACAACCCCCGGGGATGCTACAATGTAACTGAAGTTTGTTTTGATATTTCTGACAAATGTATATTATAAATATTGTTTATGTTGGGGAATGGAACATCCGGAGAAACTATATTATATTTATATAGTTATTTAAAAACAATGAACTCGGAGATTCAATTTGGATGTGATGAGTGGATCTGATACTGAATTCGGAATTTATGAAATGCCATCAAACCCCAACCCACAGTGCATTCATTCAATTTTCAGTCAGTGGTTTTTAGCCTCTATAGCTTATTGTTCTGGTATGAACACACATTGTGATATTCTTCAGCATCTCCCACAAATCTTGTCAGGCAGTTTTTCATCAAACTTTTAGACATCGCTCAGAAATAAATAAATAAACACTTTTTAATCAGAGTGTAGCATCGAGTCAGTTAAACTTCTGGGACATTGATCTGGTCAGTTAAGTAGCAGAGGGGGGTTGTTAATCAGTTTCAGCTGCTTTGGTGTTGATAAAATTAACAACAGGTGCACCAGAGCGGCAATAATTAGACAACCCGCAAAACAGGAATGGTTTTAAAGGTGGAGGTCAATGACATTCTTTCCCTCCTCATCTTTTCTGACTGTTTTTTCACTAGTTTTGCATTTCAAGGCCACTGCTGGCAGCATGAGGTGATACCTGGACCCTACAGAGGCTTCACAGGTAGTCCAACTCCTCCAGGATGGCACATCAATACATGCCATTGCCAGAAGGTTTGCTGTGTCTCCCAGCACAGTCTCAAGAGCATGGAGGAGATTTCAGGAGACAGGCAGTTACTCCAGAAGAGCTGGACAGGGCCGCAGAAGGTCCTTAACACATCAGCAGGCCCGGTATCTGCTCCTTTGTGCAAGGAGGAACAGGATGAGCACTGCCAGACCCCTACAGAATAGCTTCCAGCAGGTCACTGGTGTGAATGTCTCTGACCAAAGAATCAGAAGCAGACTTCATGAGGGTGGCCTGAGGGACCATCGCCCTCTAATGAGTCTTGTGCTCACTGCCCGGCATCGTGAATTGGCAGGTCCACCACTGGAGCCCTGTACTTTTCACAGATGAGAGCAGGTTCACCCTGAGCACATGTGACAGGCATGAAAGCATCTGGAGAAGCCGTGGAGAACATTATACTGCCTGTAACATTGTTCAGCATGGTTGTGGGTCAGTGATGGTCTGGGGAGGCATATATCCAGAGTGATGCACAGACATCTACAGGCTAGACAACCGAACCCTGACTGCCATTAGGTGCAAAGATGAAATGCTTGGTCCTCAGTTCCTGATGCATGACAAAGCCCGGCCTCATGTGGCCTGGAGGATGAAGGAACTGATACCATTGACTGACTCCCACACTCGCCTGATGTAGACCCAATATAACACTTCTGGGACATTATGTTTCAGTCCATCCGATGCCGCCAGGTTGCACCTCAGACTGTCCAGGAGCTCAGTGATTCCCTGGTCCAGATCTGGGAGGAGATCCCCCAGAACACCATCCATCGTCTCATTAGGAGCATGCACCAACATTGTCAGGCATGCATACAAACACGTGGGAGTCATACAAACTACTGAGTAACATTTTGAGTTGCAGCAATGAAATTTTGGACTATCCTGCTGTATCTTTTTTGACTTTGATTTTCGCAGTGTCTTTGAATTCAGCCGTCTCTAGGTTGATAATTTTCATTTCCATCAAACAGTGTGGCATCCTTTCATTCCTAACACATCACCCAGTCCATATCAGCATAGATATCTAGCATGATAGCTTTCCCATTGAAATCTGAAGTGTTATTTTCAAAATCTGATGGTACTTTTCTGTGTTCATGATTCCATCAATTTTGACAAGATCTCCAACACCACTGGCTGAAATGCATCTCCAAACAATGACAGAGCCTCCACTGTGTTTCACAGATGGCTGTGGACACTCGCTGTGGCACCTCTCTGTCCTGACCGTCTCTGGACACATTGACACTGATTTGAACCAAAACTTTCTGGATCCATCACTCCATCAGACCTGTTGCCAGTGATTGTCCGTCCAGTTCTTGTGTAATTTGGCAAACCTCAACCTTTTTGACTTGTTTTACTTCCTTAAGAATGGCTTGTTGACGGACAGCCTTCCACTGAGACCATTTCTGTTGCGGCTTCAGTGAACAGTAAAACTCGGACTTTAGTCCTGGGTCAGGTCTTTGTTGGATTCTTTTCCTAATTCTTAAGGATGTGACTTTCAGATACTGTTCATCTGATGAAGATGATGCCACTTCTTCTTTTGCTCTCCACTTTTCCAGTTTCCTCAGGTCTTTTCGGGACACGCTGCACACCTTGCTGAGATATATGCCAAGTTTTCCGTTAACAGCTCTTTGGGAATCACCTTGTTGGTGCAAAAAATACCATTTTATGCCTGTCACACCGTGTTATCGTTGGCATTTCTCAGAGGTTCAACTAAAGAAATGGGAGCAAATGTGTTTTTGTGACAGGCTGTTAGTAACAAAGTGCCTAAAGATTTAAAATTTGGTTCTTTGCTAAGTTGTCTGTCTTGTATAGACGCAACACTGGTTCCTACCTTGAGTTAGGTGCCTTTTTATTTTTAAATGCTGGAATGATTCATACAGTGGCTTAAACAACAGAAAAACAAAACAAAAATGAAAACGTTCCTTAAAAATGTGATCAGGTACAATGACTGGACTGAAAATGAGTGAAAAAGCAGCAGAAGAAAACCCCTCAGAAAGCCTGGCTCTTTGGAAACAAATTAGAAACACACGAAGGGTGGCTCAAGACTTTTGCACAGCACCGTATTATGGCTGCGTGTCTCTACACTTTTCTACATTTCTGCTATCCCGTGGCTAACAATGTACGACTGCAACTGCTGTCATTTTGCACTATGCGAATACTTTCTGTGATTAGAATTTGCTGTGCGCATTCCAGAGTGGCTGGAAATCATTTAAAAAGCAACAGCTGTTTCCTTTCTGGCAATTTGATGAAAAAAAAGAAAAGAAACTGGAGACGTGTCAATGTTGTATTTATTCAGAGTGTTGGTATTGACATTATGCCAAAGAATTAATGTACCTCACTTGAAAACATATTATTATTCATGAGTCACCTTTAACAGCAAAAATCACTGATCGTCCAAAAAGCTAAGCCTGGATCAAAACACAACGAGACAGTGAGAATGAGCGCGATTTGCAATCCCTGGAGAGAATACAACCTTGATGGGTTTCAGAAACTGCTTGTGTCTGACAGGGTTGTTTGGTTTCTCCCTGGTGCCCTTATTCATGAAACTTCCCTCCAAAAAAAACCAAATCAAACTAGCGCTCCGTGTGCTTGATAATGGAAAATTAAATAAAGAAAAGAAAAGAAAAGAAAACAAGTGTGTTAAAGTTTTGCAAGCTGTTTATTGTCAGATACATGCGCGGTACGTGACAGCTGAAGAGCCAGCATGGATGTTATTTGAAATGGGAGGGATAGTGTTTGCTAATTTGAAATCTCATGCATATTCAGATGTTAAGGTAGGGCAGCCTGACACTCGAAGATGTTTCAAAGTGTTCTAGCTTTACTTATCTGTCACACACTTTGTACTGTGCAAAACTCTACTGGGAGAAGGTTCATATGTTTAGCAAAAGACTCCTTTCAACATGTGCTTTTGGCAAGCCGTCAGCCCCCTAACCAGCTCGGCTGTGATATGTGTGTTCAAACTAGTGCATAATAAGAAAGTAGTCGAAAAATATCATTTCTCATTTAGCTGTTCTAAACTCATCAGCGCAAGTTCTGCCACTGAGGATAGGGTGTTCGCGCAGCTGCTGTGATAATGTGCAATATGCACTCATTGTGTGTGCGTGCGTGTGTGTGTGTGTGAGTGTGTATGAATTATTCAGCTGCACGTGTGTTTCTGTGCTTACATTTGTATGGGCATCGCGTGGGTGTGTGTCCCTCTGAGACAGGATTAAGTGTAGATAGAGTTTTCAGAGTAGAACCGATCTCTCTGAGACACGGGGGTCTCTGGGCTCTCAGTGCTGAGCCCCAGTTCTCCTCCTCGGCATTTCCCTCCCACTCCTTTCAGCACCATGCTTAAACACTGTCGGGCCTTGGGATGAAACCTGGATACAGTACTGTAGGCTCAAGGTTATGGTTTCCATTTGAAATCAGCCTGAATCCTCTTTTTCTGAGAGCAGTGAAGGGGAGAGGAATCTGCTAATGGATAGCTAGAAGCATAGATAATATGTTCTCCCCTCTCTTTCTGATCACCAGCTCTGTGGGTGTCAGGCTTTGAAAAAAGCAAAGTAAAACTCAAGTTTTGTGCACTGCAGCCTCTGAGTATGCGGAGTATGAACAGAAAGAAGGTCGCTGTCACAGTTGAGGCCGAAAAGGAACAGTGAATGCTCTCGGTGTTTGTGTTTTTCATCACCCGATGGATGTCTCTGGGAGAGTGAAGGAACGTTTTTTTTTTTGCTTTCGCTTTTGCGCACAGAGCAAAATTGAAGAGACAAGCGGACATTACCTTGCAAAGTCAAGACCCAACATTTGCAATGTGTATTGACATATTGATTTTCCTTGGCAGCTATTGGCAGAGGGAGTGAGGAGGATGGGGCCGTGTGTGCAGGTCCACAGGAGCTCGGTGAGATCCAGGCAGCATTATGCACACCAAGAGAATGAGGCTTAGCATATATTGAGTGTTTATGCTGCAGAATAGAAAGTGTGGAGCACCTTTGCTTAAACTCACTGACTGTTAAATTGGGCTTAACTAAAAATCCCTCTTACACAAACAGAAAGTGAGCCAGGCCCTTTCCCTCCATTTTTTTTCTTTTTGAATAAAGTCTTTTTTTTGTGTGCTCTTTTTGGGTCTGCTGTACATGCAAATATACAGATGCAGGTGTACATGAAAAGGATCAAGAACGAGTAGATGAAGGATAATGTGTTGAAAGAGGTGATTTGGAGAAGAGTGAAGGATATCCATTGTTTGTCTTCTTAAGGGCAGGGCACACATGGGGGACAGAGCAGGAGTGTATCTGGATTAGAGTGAGGCTCCTTCCTGAATATATAACCACCCCAAGGTCTCCTCTGCTCTGCTCTCCTCTCCTCCCGTTCAGTGGCCAATACAGGATTTGTGTGCGATTGTAAAATATTAACATCTTTAAAAAAAAAAAAATCTTACTGGACAGCTTTTTGATGTCAGCTAAATAATGAGAATAACACATGACAAGTACGCAAGCTTACGCAGTTCGCTCACGTCTCTTCCCTGATGTGAAATGGGTCAAAAGTAGAAATCATGGTTAGGGAATGCATTTTTTATGGGTTGCTTATAAGCACGGATGGGGAAAAGCAGTATATGTCAAGACATATTTTGATTCAAGATATAAAATGTTCCAAATAAAAATGTAGAAAATAAGCTACAGTAAATTTGCACCATAACTTGAAAACAAAATCCTTTATTTATTTATTTACTCTGTACGAAACTACAATAAAGGACATTTCCCCCTGGAACACTGGAACGGTGTTTCGCTAAACTGAACTTTACACGAGTGAAATATCAAACAGAATGACTGATCAAAGAGCAAAAAAAAAAGAAAAAAGAAAAAAATTAAATGCACAAGCAATCATTCATGTAGCCGCCTTACATTGCTCCCCCAGCTGAGGTTAGGTTCTATTGTTATGCGTCGTAGTGTGAATTTGTTTCCTAAAATTTACACCGTCTCCCTGCGGCAGCATCGGTCTCTTAAACACCTGAAGTATTTCTGTGCCATGTGTTTCAGTCTGCATGGTCCTCCCGTTTGATGGCAATTAAGAGCTAAATACAGTAAATCTATGTGTTGCCTGTGCAGAGCACGCGGATGGCATGAGTAATAAGGAACATGGCCAGTCATGTCCAATTCTTCTTTTGTAAATTTGTCCAATGTCCAGCAGCTATAATGAATGCATTGTTTTTGCAATATGAAAAGGGTCAGCATGCTCCCTCCCTCTAACCTCCTGCTGATAACTGCGAGGAAATGATTGTGTTCAATTTACAGCTTAGAAATGATTTAGGCTCGATGACGAAAGTTACCGGTCGCAGATAAAATGTGTTTCTGGGCCGGCCTGCGGGGGTATTCTCGCTTTCTTATCGTGTAACTCAGACTGCTAATTAAATGCACACAAACGAGGCAGATAAAATGAAACGTTTCCCTAAACATAATGTGCATTTCGCATACATCACTTGAGCCGGTATTTTGTAGAGAGAGTGCCGAGGCCGGGTGAAAAGATTGATGCCACGCTAATATTTGCCCGTGAAGGAATTTACAGTATAACCAGCGGTTGTTTTAGCTTAGCTTAGCGTGAAGACTGGAGATGGGGGCAGAAATCCAGCTTGACTCGGTTCAAAAATATTCCCAGCAGCACCTGTGGGGCTTTTTCTATAACAGTAGCTGTTAACGGTAACTCTAGCTGGTTTGCTTTTACTGATCTTTTTTTTTCACCTTTGGATAGAGACAAGCAGGCTAGGTGCTTCCCTCTGTTTCCAGTGTTTACGCTGAGTTAGTTGACTTTTGGCTGTAGCTTCATATTTACCACCAAGTATATCTGAGTGGTATTGACCTTTTCAAGGGAACACGTGTATTTTCCGGGATGTCGAAATATTGCTGGAATCACAATTCACCATCGCCTGTGCACTCACACTTTCCCCACATTGAGAAAGGATGCTTGCTTTAGCATGCCAGACTAATACAGTGCAGCACTGTGGCTATTTTGGAAGCCTTCTCTTTACTTTGGCTCCCGTCAGATGAGATGCTATGAATTTAAGCAGAGATGTGGCAGGTGAAGCCGCGCGGCTCCATTCCTATCGTCTTAGTGCCATCCACATGTTATCTGGAAACACATGCGTATATATTTGGACACCAGCTGAGACGCCGGCTCCAACACGTGCACGTGCAACACAATTATGTTTCGGCTGTTGCTGGAAGGCGGACGGTGAGACACAGCTTACCCCCAGCTGAGCAGGCATGACTTAGCCTGAGTTTTACAACTAGCCTTATTGATTTACTCATTATCTTCTTCACAGGCGATCCCCCTGCAGGGGATCAAAGGCCAGCACTCTATTCTCTTCTATTCAGCTCTATTGTACAGCAAATGGGATGTGATATCATGACACTCCCTGAACAGATAAAGCTTAAATGGTCAGTACACCAACAGTATGACTATTCCGACCCTTGGTGGGATGCAGGTTATTTTGGTTTTTACTCCAGAAAATATGAGATTCAACAATGAGAACCACTTTTTTTACCAGTGAAAGATTCACAGCGGAAAGAGCTGACAGCGAGCTTTGTCGATTATTCAGATGAGCCTGAAAGACCAAGCTGCCTAATGACATTTCTCAGATCTCTGAGAACGCACAGGAAAGGCAGCTAATGGACCATGAGGTGACATTGACTTGGCCTGAAATTGTTCCCTGGAATCCTTTTGAGTGTCCAGACTCTGAGTATGCGCTGTTATCCACTAAAAAGAGCATTTAAAAATTCAACAATGGATAGAAAAATGCCGTGTCCACAGTATGTACTTTTTGTCAACAATCCCACATTGTGATGTGCCGAATTTTACCGATGCCAGACTGGCTGTTTGGGACTGGACAGCTGGTGGTGTTGACGTAAAATGATGATAATTAACCATCTGAAAACGCTCTTCTCTCCTCACTGTTGACTGAACTACTGTGTGTGTTACACAAGGCACTGTTATGAGTGAATGATGATAGATTCCTATTCTATTTTTTTAAGCAGATAAACTCCGGCTATCTTTTCACATTCTACATTATATGAATGTTGATGCATACGCTGACAGACAAAGCTTCAGAATCAACATGATACTCCTTTGTTTATGCTGATGGTATTAACAGTCAGCACAAATCACATCAGGAAGGAACTGTGTCATTGTGCTGTAATTGGAATTATGCAAATAGTTGCAAGGCAGGACTTTGTAATAACCGCACTTATTCAGAAATTTCCTTTTTTATTATTAGTTCACTCTGAGGCATGGACTTTTTATCATTTATGTGGCATTCATTATTTCCTGTCGCCACCTTCTGTTGCTTTTATTGTGTCGACTTGTAAACAGAAAGACACGAGGAAAAAAAAAAAACGAAAAACAAAACAAGTGCATCCTATTGAACAGCGAGCAGGGAAACAAAGTTAACAGTCAAAGAAGCTTTTCATGCATAAGTGTTGATTTCTCTGGGGAGGATCAGCAGGCACTTTTTCTCTCTTTCCCAATTCGATCCACTCCTGTGCTGCTGTAAAGTTAGGCTCTGAAGAGACGAAAGAGAAATCCATACGCGTCTCCGTCTGGCCATTGATATTCTCCTTACTCCCTTCTTTTTCTCCACATCTCCATCACCCCATCTTTCTCTCTCTCTCTCCCTTCATGCTTTCTCAGATGGTCCGTGGTGGCCAATCCATCCTCACGCCCTCCACTGGCCAGGTCAGGACATCCAATATCCCATGGATTCACGCTTTTGCTCCCTCCCCAGTTGCCTGCGCTTGAGAAACTTACCCAACAACCCACCCACTCCTCCACTCATTCTTTCCTCTCTCATCAGTCTTACAATACTCTATCCTTTCACCTTTTTTACCCTCTCTCTCTGTCTGCTGTGAAATGTTTGTCGTGTATTTCTTTTTGTGCCCTTTTGCATCGTCTACATCATTGCTCCCTTTTCTCCTCTAAACGCATGAGGAATACTTACCTGCTGGCAGAGGATCACATAATGATTCTCCCACCCACTTCCATTTGTGACCTCCACTTTGTCTGAATAATCAGAAGAGCTTTGTTTTCCATTATTTTCTGTCACATATAAAGCTTTTACTTCAAAAAATATTTTAAAAAATACTTCAGTGAAGCATGGATGCAGCTTTGCATCTTTTAGCATTCACACAATACATCTGTGTTACAGCAATGTGACTCTTTTTAGATATTATTGCGCGACAGATTCGAATCTGAAATTTGTTAATAGCATCGTTATTACTAATCACAATTAGAAGTCTTGAGGGTCAGTTCAGGAAATCTGTTGTAGGGTTAATATCAGGTTTGTAGGTCCATTACATGTTAACTTGGAACCGGTACTTGACTAGCTACCAAAGGTGAACTAATGCACCAACTTGTAACTTTCTGCATTTTAAAAGCTGCAACATGAAGCTTGCAACACCCTACACTTTGTGTCATTCTAACCTCAAGGTAACTGTTAAAATGCCTAATTTTGGTGCAGAAATGGATTTAAGGGATGCCCACACAAGAACTGACTAGCAGCGAAGTGGTGACCAGCAACCATAGAAAGACAGTGACATTTAGCAACTTAAAGGAGATACAAAGTGGGCGGGTCCTGAGTTCAATTTCTCTGAGCTTGTAGGTGAGCGATTGACGCAACTACCAATAAGAGCAAAGCGCAAAGGATAGCACTGATTGACTTACTGTATGACCAGGGAGTAAACACATTAGAATGAGATGACATGCAGTGGCAGGCTGTGACTTTTACAGAAAGGCAAGCAGAGATGGTGACCACAGGTTCAACAGCAATGTGAGAGCAATCAAAAAGAGCTGCTGGTCTCACAGCTTGAAAAGCTCAGGCCTTTGTTAAAGGGACACAGACACACCCACAGATTTGACAGACAGATACAGACCCCAATGACTCTTAGTCAAGCAGAGTTAAGCCTGCTTCCAGAGACAACAGCCAACTGCGGCCACAAGATGGCAGTAATTTAAAGGATGATATAAACGCTTCAAGGCAGAACACGGTTTGCGACGCAAGGAGGGAGAACGCGTTCTTTAACTGATGTTTATTTTTTTCATTTCATCAGGTGTGCAGTGCTTGCTCTGATGGAATGCCACTGCATTAGAGGGTTATCCAGGCAACCAGAGCTTGGAATGTCCAATAGCGATGCATGATGAGCAAACCGCTTCCTATGTAGATGCCCCTTTATTTTATGTTGCTAATTTGTCTCTTCATGACTACCGTATTGAGGGGATTTAAAAACAAACAAAAACTAATTTTTAAATTATTTTGAGGCTTAAACTTACAAATGTATTAAGGCTGTGGTCACTTTGAGTGAGAGGTGGGTTCTGTTTGGCACTCTAAGGAGTCAGCAATGTTTTTTATATCACAGTGAATTACAAGCACTTTTCTAAGCTAGCTAGTTAGCGCTAGCTGAATCTACTTTTGTGTTCAAATACAGTCACACCCCATTTTAAATTGCTACTCTGGGGACAATAAATGCTTTAAAATGAGTGGATATGTCTATTATTTATGCTGAGTTTAGCGGGCTATATTTACAAAGTAGCAGGCTGGCTGCTTTGCATACCATAATGTCTCATTGTTGCTTTCTGTGTGTCATAACACATGCCAAATGTGGCATTTAGTACTGTAAATATAACGAGGAACTGATTTTTTAGATACTCATGAGAGGCATGGCGCTGCATAGGAAGTTAGTGTTGCAAAAAGGGAATTGAAGCAGTAATCATGCTGGGGTGTGTAGTATAGTACTGCATATACAATTTTGGGCTGGCTGATAATCACAGCTTATTACGGGAGATGGAAACAGCATGTCTTTGAGGTCGAAGAAGAGAAGCTTGTGCTGGACTGTGTTAAAAGCACTTGAAAAATCAAATCAACACCCTGTCAGAGCTATCTGCATTTTTTAAGTGTTCATACTTGAAGCATAAAAAGAATGGCATCCTCAACACTAATTCTGCCCTTGTAAGCAAATTGCACTTGGTTCGTGCGTCTGCCTGCCAAAAACTCTAAAATACTCTAAAATGAAACAATCCTCTCCAAAGTTTTCATTATGTGTGAAGTGAGGGAAACTTTGTAGAGGATTGTTTTTGTGTGAAAAGAATGGCTGTCAGATGTAAACAGATAATACTCTTCCGTGACAGCATCTGGTGTTTGGCTCTTTAGTCGCTGGCATTTTACTGTAGTCACCCTATTGGTCATGTTTCGCCTAACCTCATTCTGTCACAACAGCACCCTGGTGGAAGCACAGGAAGGTGATAAAAATCAAAATTAATATGCGATTTATTGTATACATAAACTCACACCTGGACTGGCTGGTAGTGCTACTGTAACCGGAAGGCTGCTGCTGTAACTGTGGACTTAAATGGGTGAGGGATTAAAGGAAACACCTGAATGCTTGGACCCTACAGAGTGAGGGGGGGGTTCCAGTGCTGTGTGAGATATTTTACTGGGTCCGTGGTCCGAGCAGCACAGTGGCACGGTGGTTAGCACTGTTGCCTCACAGCAAGAAGGTCCTGGGATCAAATCCGCCATCTGGCCGGAGTTCTCCCCACGTCTGCGTGGGTTCTCTCCGGGTGCTCCGGCTTCCTTCCACAGTCCAAAGACATGAAGTTAGTGAGGTTAGGTGATTAATTGGTGATTCTAAATTGCCCATAGGTGTGATTGTGATCTCATATCAAGCTGGGATAGGCTCCAGCACCCCTGGGAACCCTGAATTGGATAAGTGGAAGAAAATGGATGGATGGATCTGGGTCTATTTGCCCTCACAGGGAGGAGTCACTGCAAATGGACTCAACTATTACCTAACGATAAAATAGCTTTATCCTGAATTGTTTAATTTGTATGAAAATCATGTGAATCATACGCTATGGCTTATCCGCAGTCACACCAAATGAAGACACCAGAGATTTGGAGGCTCAATGCCAAATTGCGCTGAAGCCATTCAGGCGGAACGCAGCAGATCAACACGTCACTAAGAGACTTTATGTTGGTTTTTCTTTTAAATTGTCCCCCAACTGCAGGTTGCTTTAATGCGCCCACTTTCTCTTTCCCCGACATGGAGAGGAAATTAGACTGTTACACACTGCCACACACAATTTTGGCCAAGTTCCAGTGAAAGAATTAGGAAATTAGGAAAAAAAGAAAAAAAAAAGAAAAGAACTTAGCTAAGTACAATTACAGAACTCAGACCTGACTTGGACACTACATTTATTATGTTGGTTGGCCACTTAGATTATAAATATTCAAATTAGCCCACAAAATTTTTCCTCTTGCTTTTTCTTACATGTAATTAGCCATTCTGAAAGGTGATAACATTCAAATGCAGAACCTTTTGAGAGAATGGGTCAAATTATCCCCCATAGGGTGGATATTAAAATTCTGCACAGCATTACTGAGGCTTTTTATTTTAAAAGCACTGTGAAAACTTCACTCACCTCCCTCAAAAAAGGGGTGCATCACTTAATTACTAACATAGAGCCAATTTGCGTCGAGCATGTCTCTCAGCAGATAATGATAATCATTATAATTGCTTGAAGCGTTTGTTTCATGCAGCAAAAGCAATAATGTTCACTCAGATCTTCTATAATAAAGGCTTTGGCTCAGCACTTGGCTTCCTCCAAGCTGTTATACAGTGACTGGACGTGAATAATCATTAGTGAAATTGAAATGCAGGGGTAAATACATGGCTGTGTCTGTCCTCTCCTCTGTACTGGCTGTCTCTTTTTCTCAGTCCCCGGGTAAAGCGCCAGAGACTGATCAAAGACTGGGTCTGATTCACTCTGAATGATCAAGGAGAAGAGACAGGGAGCTCTGTGATTACTGAACATTGACATTGCATCAATTTCAATCATTCCACAATACGTGGCTGTCACACACAGGGTGTATTATGCACTGTGTCTGATCACCTGGGATCCAGTGGTGCAGGCTTTTATTGATCATAAGGGAAATGCTTGCATTTTTCATGAGGGAGAAGAAATTTTGTGATCAAAAGTGCCACTGGCTCAAATCCACTGATTGCCGGGAAGATTAGGGTTTGAGAAGTGAAAGAGGCATGCTCATCTGCCCACTTGCAGCAACTTCAGCCACGCTGGTTTTAAACAATACATTGCTTTATTTTTTATTTTTTTGCTCAAAGTTAGATGGTACCACAAATAGACTGGCATATACTGCATCTATCAGGCTACATTTAGCTTTTCTAAAGCTCATTAGTTAGAGCTTCAGACACTTATCTCAGAAGGCACATACATAAGATAGGAGATTAAAAAAAATCTCTCACTTTCATAATAAAAAGAAATGAAACTAAACAATTATTTTGCAAAGATTCCTCATAATGATACACAGACAAACCCTTTGAATAACTCTTTCAAACCAATAACAACAACACAATAAGGTGGTCCAGGCTCCAAGTTTCTCATATGAGTTTCATTTAAAAATGATTTTGTGCTGTACATTTACTCACATTTTGATTAGATAAAAAAATAGGAAGGCGATGCCATGGAAAACAAAACAAACAAAAAAATGAAAGCGATTGAGGCGATCCAGGGGACATGTTTGTGGCTATTGCCTTCTCTTAGCATCTGTCCACAAGCAATATCATCCTTGACCCCACCTCAGTGTCTCCGCATGCGTGCAGGTGTCTGGATGAGGTCTGATTATTAGTTCCTGTCCCAATCCAGCTGTTGCTTCCTCCTTCCTCTGCCCATAAAGAGGTGAACCTATCTGAGGTCTATTTGTAGTAGCACAAAACTGACTGTTCAATTACTGTCACTTAGAGTGTGTGTGTGTGTGTGTGTGTGTGTGTGTGTGTGTGTGTGTGTGTGTGTGTGTGTGTGTGTGTGTGTG
>JAVDPK010002462.1:0-13306 GCA_034780415.1 Cichlasoma orientale
GTACTGAGGAAAATGACAAAAAGTAACGCACAGTGACTTGGATAAGTAACTTTAATCTGATTACTGGACTGCAAATACTAACGCGTTAGATTACTCGTTACCGAAAAAAGTAGTCAGATTAGAGTAATGCGTTACTTAGTAACGCGTTACTGACATCACTGCTTGTAAATAAACCTCACTTTGAATCACTACCTCTGCATCTGCCTTTTGAGTCCACAGCACCCCCCGACGTGTCACTTTCAGTGTGTAACAGTGCAGGAAATGTAAATGCATTCTTTTCAGGTGCTGCATCGATAGCTTTATATTCCTTTTGGGTCATAATTTTCAGTCTGTTCAGTTTTCTCTCTTACAAGTAATGCTTTCTAATGTTTGATGTCACTGTATTTGCTGTGGAACTACTAAATAAGGTCATCGCAGCGATTTTGTACTCCAGTTTAGTTATGCTGAAGTTGCACGTAGGTAAGTCAAAATATTCGGTTGTTGGATGTGGTAACCCACAGGTAGCTACTTAAAAACACCCCCAAAAAGATCATGTCTTCCCAAATGGACACAAAAAAGGGCTAATGATGTATCAGAAGAATACCAAGTGACAGATATTTCAGCCTGTAGCTGGTGGTACAAAAGACATCTCAGCTTGCTACCTTGCTACAATCTGCAGGAGCAGGACACCTGTCAGTGCTTTCCTGAGGCCCAAGGGGGAAAAAAAAAAAGAAATATTACTACTGATAATACTTGCTTTTATTTCAGGCCTTTATGAGCATGTGTGTAAATTCCATTTCACACTGTTAGTGATTAGACATGTCTAGAAATGTCATGAGTGAGTTTATTTCTATAATTATACTTGAAGGTTAGCTGCTCTCATCATAGTCCACAGATTGTTAATTCCCCTTTCAAATTAGAAGAGGCTTAATAATTGATCATGTTCCCAGAGTCAAACTCCAGGTTGCTGTTTTATTTATTTATTTTTTCCACTCTCACTTGAAGTCTGTTGTGGATATGCTCCTGAGACATGTGGGGCATTTCTTGATCACACTAATTCTTCCTGACATTCAAACAGGCCAGACAGCAGTAACGTTTCAGGATGAGTCCTCAATTAAGGAAGAAAATAAAGAGGGATAAAATCCACAGAGTACACTGTACAGATAAAGATGAGGTAATGTGATTCTGCAGTTTATTTTACAAACTTGTAGGATTTTTAGTATTACATCTATTTAAATAAGTTAGTACTATAGAATTACTTTGATATGGCATAGAGCTTTACTTTGGACACATTAGTCTTGGTGATGTTGATCCAAACATCATGTCAGAGGCATACAACTGCAGTCAAGTATTGGCCCCAAATATCTAATCACCCATTTATTCACATGTAGTAAAGTATTCCAAGAAACTATAAACAAAAACATTACCTCTTCCTTTTGGTACTTTGGTTCCACCACATAAGGAACCCAGAGATTTGCATCATAGATGTGCAGCTGACAAATCAATAGCAACTGTGTGATGCTGTCACATGATTATGGACCAAAATCTCTGAAGAATCTCTGAAGATGATAGCACCTTTTTTGAATGTCTGCCACGAACAATTAAGGCAGTTATGAAGCGGGTACTAACTAGTACCAGTACAGTACTGTACTGTAGTTTTTTTTAAAGTCCTCCTGAGTAACAGTTCTCCAGAACTTGTACCTGATCATTTTCAGAGGAATCAAAAGTCTCAAAAGGAACGTTTCTACATCCTGGTGGTAAAGTTCCTATAGAACATCAAAATCCATTTTGACTCAAAACAACAACAATATAACATTGAGGCAAATCATCACTCAATATTATAGTCCAGAATCTCACAGTTTAAATGAGTGCAGTGTCAGTCTGATCAGTTCTAACCAAATAAAAGAAAAATCCAGAATCCTACTGCAATAAAGGAGTAAAACTGTCTCTAACCGCTCTTGCTGGAGGAGGGGGGAGGGGGGGGCACTTTAAAGGGGCATTCGCACAAATCAATCTAGCTTCACTCAGAACTTGTCAAATTTGAACAAGAGTTTTTAAACACCTTTCATGAATCATTTACAACATTAATTGTAACCATTATAATTTTCTATTTAAATGGTATTTATTACTTTATTTTTTCTGTTGTAATATTTGTAGCCTAGATTGAAAAAAAAAAAAACTGGACAAATGGAGGACAAAAGAACAAGTGGCAGCCCTACACCCCCCACACCCCCAAAAAGATCCACAGCAGATGAATAGTATCTGAAAGTCATGTCCTTAAGAAATAGGGGGAAAAAAAATCCAGCATAGACCTAATCCTAACCCTGAGAGATGCATCTCGACCTTCAGGTGATCCATCTATTGTTCGCCAAAGCTTTATCAGAAATGGTCCCAGTGGAAGGGTGGCTGTCAAGAAGCCACTCTTAAGGAAGGAAAACAGAGAAAAAAAAAGACTGAAGTATGCCAAATTATACAAGAACAGGACTGAAAATCAGTGTCAACAGGTCTCAGCTGTGATGAATACAAATTTGAAATCTTTGGTTCAAATGTTCATCAATATGTATGAGAGAGGTCAAGAGAGGTACAGCAGAGAGTGTCCACAGCAATTTATAAAACATGGTTCCCTAGCAAAATATAAAGATATGAGGGGTGGCTCAATACTTTTGCACAGCACTATTTTGTGTGTGTGCGCGTGTGCGTGCGTGTGCGCGCGCATGTGTGCAAATACAAGCAGGCGTTACGAGTTTTCTCTCGATTGGCTGGGCTCGTCCTTAGAGCTGGGGAAAGTGGTTGGACATCCAGGGGGAACTCGAAACAGAACCACTGCTGAAGTATTTGGGGCATCTGATCAAGATGCCTCCTGAGCTGATTCCTTTGGTGGTTTTCAAGGCAAAAGGGTGCCTGGAATACCCTGCTTAATCTGCTGCCTGGAAACTGGTCTTGGATAAGTGGAAGAATGACATGGAATGGAAATTGATCAGAAATTTTTGCAAATGACAGGTAATGATTGATGAAATTATGACACATCATTGAGTTTTGCTGAAATATCTATGTAGTGATTTAGGGAATGTCAGGGAGCTATAATAATAATGGTATTATCTGGCAAATGACTGCCAGACAAATATATTTAACTATAGAGAGCAGTACCATGTGGTATAAAAGATTTCTTGGTCTTTGTGGCAACAGAGCTGTTGTGCTACAGATACATTAGGTAAAACAGTGGTTGGAGATTGTTGCATGAACAAAATTATGGCGTTGAAATGGTTCATGTATATGATCAAAAACTCTACAGTAATGTGTTACAGGGTGACTTTTCAGCTGTTAGCCTTAGAAACAGAAAATATATAGGCCTAGTTCATACTAAACCTCTGACCCACAACAGCTTGACTTATTACTTGCTGTTTAGAGATGTGAATCTAGCAAAGCAAAGAGGTGCTGGTGACATGATCAAGGTGTGCACAGTTCAGCTTTTGATTCTGGCACACTGTGGTTGTTGCATCCTCTTAAAACCCCAATCTCTTTAGCACCAGTTTTTCTTGGGATGGTACCCTGAGTCACGGTGTTCACCTTGCTGAGAAAATATTTAATTTCTTGTAGCGCCTCCATGGAAAACTTTTATTGCACTTACAATAACAGACTGAGTTGTTGTGAACTTCACCTGTCTACATGTGTGTCAACTGCATTGCATCAGGCCAAGCAAGGTGAACAGTGCTTACTAAGTCCTGAGTCCATCCTAATGATGGGAAACCCCACGGAGAGACAGGGGAGAGTAGCTCTTTTATTTATTGTCACAAAGTATTTTATCGTGCTTTTTTATGTGAGTGATCCTTCTTTTGAACACACAGGAAGCACGCTGAAGCAACAGGTTTGATTACAGCTAATTTTTTAGAACATTAAGGGCTGGATTGAGATGGTCTGCAGCTTGGTTTAATTTCTAACAGCTAATTATCATTTTGGAAACTGGTGCAATCAAGAATATCTGCCTTTTGGACATTTGTCAAAAAGACTAACACAAAATGAGATTGTTTCTTTTTTCTTCTTATCTGTAAGCTGATGTAAATAATTACTTTGGCCATTTAGCTCCATTAACTGCTATGATCTTAGAAGATGAATGGATGGCTGGATACAGATGGATTGATTTAGTTTTTCTAATCTTTTATTATTTGTTTACCTCAGTGATTTGCTCAGGAATAATGCAGGTATGCTGTTCATAGAAATACTTGGATTAAAAAAAAAAACTACAAATGTATGGTAACTATTATGCCACTGAGTGGCTGAAACTAGATAAAAGCCAAATACTATCCTTTTATCTGAGCAACTCAAGTGATCAATTTGTGTGTGTGTGTGTGTGCGTGTGTGTGTGTGTGTGTGCGTGTGCGTGCATGTGCGTGCGTGTGCGTGTGTGTGTGTGCATGAGAGAGAGAGAGAGAAAGCTTATGTGGGTATGTGGGCCCCCCTTTGTCACCCTGTCCTTTTTTAAAAAAAAAAAAAAAAAGAAAGGAAAAAAGTCCCCTTTCATGTCTGAAGGTTAGCATTTGATTTTGAAAACCATTAGTGACATATTGATTTGTAAAATGAAAAAGCAGGAAATAAAGAACAGTGACTTAAGGGCCCCTAGAGGAATACATTTCCTCTGCACAATCCTGGTCAAAAACAAGAAAGAAATGTAGCAATTTATTGACTGAGCTTTGGAACTGAGTTGCTTTTGGGGGTTTAGGAATACGCATGTGAGAGAGTGGATACATTTTGGTTCTGCAGATTTTCTTCACCAATAAAGAAAACATGCTGAAGGATTAGATGGGTTTGTTTTTGCTTAAAACTGGTTTGGTATAGCCAAAATTTATGCTACAAACACATTGTTATTTGCTTCACTGTGCAGGCACTGTGCAGGCAGTTCCTGAAGGAATTGATACCATTGACTGGCCCCCACACTTGCCTGGCCTAAATCCAATCCTAAGACCATACGACAGCACCAAGTTGGACCTCAGACTGTCCAGGAGCTCAGTGATGCCCTGGATCTGGGAGCATGCCCTGATGTTGTCAGGCATGTATACAAGCACATGGGGGTCATACAAACTACTGAGTACCATTTTGGTTGTGAACTAGCCTGCCACATCATTTTTCCACTTTGATAATCGGGGAGTCTTTGAATTTAATTACCACCAAACGATGTGGCATCCTTTCTTTTCTAACATTACCTAGTCCATGTCAATATATCCAGCATTATTTCCCCAATTGTGATCTGATGTGTTTTCCTTTAATTTTTTTTGAGCAGTGTATTTACCCTCCTATCATATGTAAGTCAGCTCTCATTGCTCTCGTTAGTTCAGTTTTATTTATATAGCACAAAATCACAACAGCTGTCTCAAGGGGCTTCATAGTTAGTCACTTCAGTTCTCCTCAAAACAGAAAAGTGGAATCTGTGGAAAAGTGGACTTTGTCTACTTTGTGTTCTAATGGTTATTTTAATTGACATTGAATTTGAATGGCATTCTCTGGTCTCTGGTAGCCAGGGGTTATAGTGGGATTTGGCAGGTGGGGGAACCCTGAGACTGGGTGAAGTGGTGCAGCGTGGGGAAAAGAATTACTTAGAAATAAGCCGCATAACTGGTTTTGCGAGGCTGTGATCATCTGACCTGTGCTGTTACTCTGATATTCACTGCTCTTTGTGGATTTAGTCAACTGAATTCAACAAGATATAATGTCTGCTCTGTACCAATCCAAAATGAAGTGCATTACTGTAAATCTAACCACAATACTACAAACTAACCAGTATCATCTGTACCAAACTGCTAAGTAGGCCCACAGAATTTTCATGCAAAGTTTGAATAACACAAAATAAGTATACTTCAATTTGTTCTGCAAGACATTTCACAAAAAACATAAATCACTGGAAGAAATACCAGGATGCAACACATGAAAAATAATTTATTCTACATGAATGTGGATTAGCCTGCCTATCAGAATTAATTGCTCATTATCTCAAGGTAACTGTATCCACCCGGCCCACTTTAACCCCTGCTGATAGCCATGTGGCTACCTGTGCCCATATCTAGAAGCAACTTTGAAAAAAAAAACACACAACTAGTCCAAGAAGCATCACATCAGTTTATGTGGGTTCAATTATAATATCAAAATGAAGAAACTGACACGTTCTACACTCACACATGGAGCGAGGCCAGCAAGCTAACTGACACTTAGTCAGCGCTGTGTCATACACATTTGCATGCCTCACTCTTATGTATACAGCATTTATATAGATAAGCCTCCAATTTCAGATGCTCAAAAGTAATCGGACAATTAACTGACAAGCAGTTTCATGAACAGGCAAAGTCTGTCTTCTCGTCATTTCATTAAATTTAAGCAAATAAAAGATGGAGTGGATTCCAAGTGTTGAACTTGCATTTGATAGCTGTTCACCTGAACTCTTCGTCTAAGGTGAGATGTCTTTGTAAGTGAAAGAGGCTGAAAACACAAAATAAATCGATGAGAGCGCGAAAACAATTTGGTACAGTCTTAAAAAGAATGAATGCTTTTGTTTACACTGTATCTGGAATTGTTGATATGATAGCCTTATGCCGAAAAATCAAAGTGCCTTCAAATCATCAGTGGATGAAAGAGATGGCTATTTTATTACACTGGAAAAACTAACCTAATATAATGAATTCAATTCAATTTTATTTATATAGTGCAAAATCCCAACAAACAGTCACCTCAAGGTGCTTTTTATTTTAAGGTAGAGACAATACAATAATTACAGAGAAAACCCAACAGTTAAAATGACCCCCTATGAGCGAGCACTTGGAGACAGTGTGAAGGAAAAACTCCCTTTTAACAGGAGGAAACCTCCAGCAGAACCAGGCTCAGGGAGGGGCAGCCATCTACTGCGACTGGTTGGGGCTGAGGGAAGAGAGAGAGGACAAAAGACATGCTGTGGAAGAGAGCCAGAGATTAATAATAACTAAATAAAAGAGGTGACTGAAAAGAAAAAAAGTGCATCACAGGAAGCCCCCAGCAGCCTGGGCCTATTGCAGCATGACTAAGGGATGGTTTAGGGTCACCTGATCCAGCCCTAACTTATAAGCTTTATCATAAAGGAAAATTTCAAGCCTAATCTAAAAAATAGAGAGGGTGTCTGTTTCAGGAAGCCAAATTGGGAGCTGGTTGCACTAAAGAGGGGCCTGAAAGCTGAAGGCTCTGCCTCCCATTCTACTCTTAAGTACCTTTAATTATACTGCTATAGACCTAGGCTGCTGGGGGGTTCCCATTATGCACTGAGTATTTCTTTTAATTCACCTCTTTTTACTCTGTTTATACACCACTCTAATTTTAATCATTAGGTATTATTAATCTCATCTCACCCCCAACCAGTTGCGGCAGATGACTGCCCCCGTCAAGGAGAGGATGTGTTGTCATGATATTGAATTGTTGGCACTTGGTATGCAACCATATTATGTACCAAGAGAATTCAGTTATATCATAAGAATACTTATGTGCATTCCACCCATGTTCGCCATGAAACTGTTGCTAGGATACAGACTAAACATCCTGAGGCACTCTTCATAATTTCAGGAGACTTCAATCATATTTCTCTCTCCTCCCACCTGACTGGATTCACACAATTTGTTGACTTTTCCACCAGAGAAAATAAAACCCTGGATCTGGGGTGGCTGTAGCTCAGGAGGTAGAGCAGGTCACCTACTAATCGGAAGGTTGGTAGTTTGATTCCTGGCTGCTCCAGGCTGCGTGCCAAAGTATCCTTGGGCAAGATACTGAACCCCAAGTTGCTCTCTGACACAAGCGTTGGAGTAAGAATGTCTGTGAATGTTAGACAATAAAAGCACTTAATTACACATGGAAGTGCTTGTATGAATGAGTGAATGTAAACATGCTGTATAAGTGCTTTGAGTGCTCAGAGTAGAAAAGCGCTATATAAGAACTAATCCATTTACCATCTGCTGTACGCCAAAGATGCTTACAGAGCTACTGTCTTACACCACTTGGCAGATGTGTTACAGCCCCTTTGTGCAGAGACAGTCAGGAAATGGGCATCTGATGCTACTGAGGCTCTCAGAGACTGCTTTGAATGCATAGATTTGAATGTGCTGCTGGAAAACAGATGAGAACAGTAAGAACATTGACTGACAGGTTGATTGCTTTACTGAATACATCAACTGCTGCAGAGACAGTCATACATAGAAAAACTGTGCACTATTTACACAATAACAAACCCTGAACCACAAGTGACATAAAGGCAATCTTCAACCAGAAAAAGGTAACTTTCAGGGATGGTGACAAAGAACGGCTCAGACATGTGCAACATGAGCTGAAGAAGAACTTGAAAATGGGAAAAGGGGAATAGTAAAAGAAAATAGAAAAGAATCTACAAAACAGCAACATTTGTGACGTGTGGAAATGAATCAATACCATCTCTGGATACAACAGAAAGAAACGACAGTCACTAATGGGTGATGTTGAAAGAGCTGAAGAACACAATCAGTTCTTCAATAGATTTGACTCTGCAGTCACACCCACTTCCACTGCTGCTCTTCAGTCTTCTTCATATTTTCCTCAACATGTGGGCATCTTAATAACTTCATGACGGAGGCACGTGAACAACGTGAGGCTCAGTGTCGCTCCAGAATCTATTTAGCGGTTTTCCATCTACTCTTGACTGGATTATTCCTCCAGAATTGCTCTGGAGCTTCTGGACATTTGGACTCAAAACTCCGACAGTTTCTTCGCCGATCTCCGAGTCGTCCCAGAGATCTCCAGAACACCGGAGGCTCCTCACTCTTCCCGGCCGGGCAGAAGTGCATGCAGACGGCGCCGGGAATGTAAACAAAGGAAGGATAGGTGTGGAGGGCTATTAGCCAAGCTAAGGCTAACACCACACCGGCTTCCTTTACCCAGCATCTTCCTTTTTCAGCAGACTTCAAATACAATTCTTAGTCCTGCCACATCTAGAATCACTCAGATGACACTGCCGTTGTGGTGTGTATCAGGAATGGAAAGGAATCTGACTATAGGGATCTTGCTAAAGCCTTCAGTGACTGGAGTCACAAAAAAAAGAAAAAAAAAAAAACACCTCATACTGAAAACCTCTATGACAAAGATTAAAGCCCCCTCTACAGCCTATGAAAGTCTTGGGGAGGACATAGAGGTGGTAACAAAATATAAATATCTAGGCTTACATCTAGATAACTAGATAAACTAGACTAGTTCCTGAATACAGACAAACTATACCAAAAGAGGCAGAGCGTCTCTTTTTGTTAAGAAAACTAAGATCTCTTGACATCAGCAGTAAAATGCTGAAGATCTGTGCATGGTGGCAAGTGTGCTGTTCTATGCTGCAGTCTGCTGGGGTGGAAACATCAGAAACAAGGATGCAAGTCGACTGGACAAACTGGTGAGGAGAGCTGGCTCTGTAATCAGGCTTTACAATTGTCATACAAATAGCAGATGAGCTGTGTCAGACATAAATTTCCCTCTAGGATCAATAAAGTTATTCTTATTCTTCAGTTCACTGCACTATTAGTGTTTAAATCACTTTCTGCTTCAGTGTAGTGTGTTCTTTGGATTATCCAGTTAGATCTACCCCTGTGGCCAGATATCAGTAGACCCATCGTGATCTCTGTGGTGATCTTATTCACCAGCTACAGAAAATAACATTCAACACAGACACTGATGTGGCTTGCTTTTAGCAGTAACAATTACATATCGGTCTACAACTCGATCTAGTATCCAGGTTCAGCAGCGCACTGGTGTTTGTCAGTTGAGCTGTCCTGCAGGTTTTGCTTACACAAAATACTGCTGCAATACCTTCTTCATCAATATTTAATGTCCTCTGTCTGATTGTTAGGACCATTCCCTCCTCTCCCTGCCCTGCTGCTGAGACACAGAATGAAGACTATAGGAAGAAGATGAAAAGAAAGAACAAAAAGTGAAGCAGCACAGAGAGCTAAGTAACAATAAAAATGGAGACAACTAAGAGAGAAAGACAAGAAAAGCAAAGCAGGAGGGGAAAAAAGTGGGGAATTTCTCCAGAGCCTGGTAACCTTATCTGGTCTGCTGGTCTCACACCAGTATGGCTGTCACAGAAAAATCATAAACAGCATTAAGAATGCATCAGAGCCATGCCATGGTAGCCCTGATCCTAGTGTGAACTGGGGATGAGAATAATGCTATGGAAAAGACTGTAGCATATCTATGTTTTACTGACACTGGTGTATTAAATTAAAAAATATATATTTCTGTTCAGTGAGAGCAGAAACCAGCTGCCCAGGCTGGAATCTGACAGGGAAAAAGGTCTATTTCCTTCTGCATGTGTGAAAGAAAAGCATAGTTTTTGGTAATGTGACTTTATGAACCGATAACCTCGGGCCAGTAAAAAAAAAAAAAAAAAAAAATTATTCACTTCTGAAACCGTTTTACCATTAACTCAGCATCACGTTCTAAAACGAGTAAATTCTTTACCAGTCGATGTGAAACTGGAGTCATTTTATTTTTCCTGATGAGGCTTAAGGTCACTGTATTCTTATCATTGACTGAACAGTTGATGGCTTCGCCTCATATGCCAGTCTCATAAAGTGCTGTTCTTTCATTGCTGCACATCAACCCATGGTAACTACAGCACCTTTGTTTCAGTTGCTGCCACATCAGTCAAACACACTGAAACAAGTGAACACAAGTGAAATGATGCCGCCGTCTCTACGTCTTTTTTGCTGCCTCCCAAAACATGTTCTTTGCCCCTCTAATCCTCCATCTTTGGGCTGCCATAGCACAGTTTCCACTGGCACCCTGCTGGCCAGTAGCACTGGGGGCAGTTGTTGTTAACTGTTCACTATGAATGAGATTACAATACTGGATGAAAGATTTTATGCCAGATGCTCTTCCTGACAAAAACTACTTCATATTATTTAAATTAATAGCTTTCAAAAGTAGACATTAGCATCTTAAATAATAACATCCAATGTAAAAATTATAATTAAAATTTTAGAATTAAAACTTTACTGAACAAAACCCAAAGTATTTTTTTTTTATCTTAATCTGTGATCGGGTACAGTCAGTATTTACTGTTCTTTAAAAAAAAAATAATAATATAGTCATTTTCCCTGAATTCTCTCCCCAATTCATTTCCACTTTCCCTCTTGACTCCACCATTGTATCATAAAGACAGACACCATATTAATTAGTTCAGGATTTATTTATCGCCATTGCAAAAAGTATTCATTTATTCTGTTCAAAGCTTCATGCACCAAAACCATTTTGTGATTATAATGCTTGCCTGTTTTACATTGACTGTCCACTTGATGGAGAAGTAGAGCAATGAAGCAGCATGAAGCTTCGACCCATAGGTCCACCGATTGAATGGAAAGCTTCAATGCTTCATGAAGCGTCATCTCACCATCACTACCTGGATAACACTTTAATTACAGTAGGTGAAAGTCTGGCTTTTCCTATGCAAAATATAAAGAAATGTTTAAATGTTTAAAGTAATTTACAGCATAAATGAAAATATTAAATTGTAACCTAATATGAGGAACTTCGTGTTCATTTTTTTCTTTATATCATGTTTTTTTAAATTTTACATATTTATTATATTAAATAGAAATGAATGAACAATGAAATGCTTACAGGGAATAGTTTTTGTGATTGGCAGTGCAAAATGTCTGAATGGTCAAACTGACAGTAAAGCTTTATTCATCTATTTTACATTTTCAAAACATAACTGATTAAGTTTTTTATATGTCAGTAGGAGAAAATATTTAAGGGATCATTCACAATTAGACATTTTCCAAAGCGTACAAACCGTGCTATAGATGGAAGGGGGTTAACACCCAATGTACGCTTTTCATATAGTTAGAAAATGTCAGTCACAACTGCGTGATTCCAACGCTGCCCAGTTTTGCCAGCTTAGATTTAGCAACTTTCTATATCAACTAATTTTATTAGTTGAAAAATATTATATACATAAATCTAAATTTTCAGTGTGCCCTCCACAAAACAGTTGTTTACCGCGAACTACCATTTTGAACTGCTAAAATCATCCAGAGCTGACAATCCATCCTGCGCCAACAAACGCTGGTCTTCAACACAAGATCTTCTGCATTGTTTTTAACATGGATTTTGGTGAGCTATACAACTATTACATACTTTTTATAAACATGATTATAGATTATTCAATGTATTATTATTTATATATTTTTTTTAACAAATTGTGATTTACAGGTCATTCGCGGGATACTGGTGTTTTGACTGAGCAGGGTTAGTGTTTCCACATTTTACAAAAGGTTTTTGATCATGTAAAATCCTTATACACTTCATATCAAAATAGCTTTCTAACCACTTGTTATACTTGTGATTGTTTGCAGGGAGAAATTCTCAATTGCTAAGAACCCACGACAGGAATGAAACAAAGGATCCAAAGCAGTATGTATATTTAAAAAGGTTATTGTATTTTTAAATTAAAAGGTTACTTAAAAGGTTAACGGCAGCGCCTCCATGGCAGCAAGGCCTCAGAGCACTTATCTTGGATGAGTGTTCTGGAACGCAATTTCGTTATGTTTACATATAATGACAATAAAGGCTATTCTATTCTGTTAGCCTTATATAATATACACATTTTTTTCTATGACTTTTTGATCACAGACCACCGAGAATTAGCAAGCTTTCTGGAAAGCTATTTAGAGCACCACGCCAGTAGAGGAAACGCTTGTGTGGGACATGCTCAGACAGCTTCTGATCAGACTTCTTCTCATGATGCTATACTGGATAAACTAAACCAAATTGAACAAAGGCTTAACCAACAGCAAACAATATTTGAAGAAAAGCTTCCTACTGATTTGTGTAAGACTAATGCATCTCCACTGCTGCCATCTACTGTTGACATATTGAATATTTATATAATATCAGAGGTGTTACCCCCTGCGCCTAAGAAGAGTCGTAGTGATAGCGGTTGCTCTGCTACTACTACAGGCCCTATACTGCTTGATTTTGGTCCTTTTAAATCAGAGGCATGAAGAAACTAGCTACAGAGCCTCCTCCTGATTTGCGTAACACTATTCAATTCAAGCTTTTGTCATATGCACAGTATAGAAACAGTGTTTCTCCGTACAATGAAATTGCATTCCAGAACACCCATCAAGAGAGACAAAGGCTACGTTCACACTGCACCCTTAAGTGACAAAATTCCGATTTTTTTGCCCTCATGCGACCTGTATCCGATCTTTTCATGACAGTCTGAACAGCACAGATCCGATTTTTTCCAATGCGACCCAGGCCACTTGGATATGTGGTCCTAAATCCGATACCTATCCGATCTTTT
>JAVDPK010002463.1:56137-74397 GCA_034780415.1 Cichlasoma orientale
ATAACAAAACATGTAAACAGACTGAATGAACAAAATTCCATCCTTCAGTCAGAAAGGTTCTCGTTAGCTCAGTAAATTCACAGACATACAGTATGCACTGACTTATCACAGCAATGGGCCCACCTGCTCAATAAGGCGTCCAGAACTCTCTGACGTCACTGAAAACTAGCTACATTTGTCGCTAGTCGCTTTTTGCAGAAAAAAAAAGGCGCTGGGGAGATAACAATGCATTTTTTTTGCCGGTATTATCGTGAATGATATGATATGGCCCAGCCCTCGTGCCAGTGTCTGAGGAAACTGTAACTAAAGCCAGCTGCAGGGTGTCCCGTCCTACCTGCTTTATTACACTCACTGCATCTACTACATTCCACTTGGTCCTGTCTCTCACTGCCCCTCCCTGAGCCTGGTTCTGCTGGAGGTTTCTTCCTGTTTAAAGGGACTTTTTCCTTCCCACTGTCACCAAGTGTTTGCTCATAGAGGGTCGTTTGATTTTTGAGTTTCCTCTGTAATTATTGTAGGGTCTTTACAATATAAAGCACCTTGAGGTGACTTTTGGGATTTGGGCTATATAAATAAAATTGAACTGTTTTAGTTTCTTCCTGATAGACACACTGGTCTAACTGCATCTTTGATTTCAATGTTTTAATAAAATCTTCTTTTATTTGTAAATTTCCCTCCTCGACTCTTCCACCCAGCCACTTTTATTGTGAGTCCCCTCATCCCAAAGCTCATTTTCAGGAACGTGAGACAAACACAGAGCTTTCATTGATCATGGAGAGCTGCAGGTTTTAGGCTGCCCAGCACTGAAATTCCACTGCCAAGCTAGTACCATCACAGAGAGTGAAAATAGTCACAGCAGCTCCCGTTAACTAACCTACACAGACCGGTATTACCACACACTAGCAACCAGTCCAAGTGGTCTCTGCTTGTTTTGCAGGTAGTGGCAGATACAGAGTGTAAAGAGACAAGCTCACTGTTAACTGTGAGGAAATCAAATGTGTTTGTTGAACAGCCCATCTCAGGGTTGGAGCCAGAAACATTTCACAGGCCAGCGCCATCGGGCGCCAAGCCTGCATCTTACCGTGTTGTGCTGGCTGCTGTGGGTGCGGGTGGTAACGGGGGTCTTCCCTCTGCTCCTCAGTGGTCTCTCCACCACAGGAGCTGGCTCTGGTTCCTCCCCGGGCTCTGGATCAGTTGCTCTAGTCACTTCTAGCAAAATGCAATATCATCACACATGATATCCATTACCCACTGTCCAGGAGGGCTCTACACAGTCCAGTAATGCAGAACAAACTAAAAGTTCTCTTTAGTGCTAATTGTTTTCCAAGGTGTAGGGCAGTGTTTGATTTCTGACCCTCCACTGGGTTCTCTTAATTTCAGAACAGTTTATTGACAAACTGCAATACTGCACACTGGCTTACTGTAATGTCCACCAGGTTTGAATACACAGCTCATCATGTAATGCTTCTAGATGGCTCACAGTCTAGCCTATTTCATAGGAAGACAGACTAAAACGTTGCCTCCTTGCTGTACTCCAAGCAGCCCTCTGCATACAGCTGCACTGATGGGTCCTTCTTACCGTCCTCCCTGTCACTGTAGAGGTCAGACTCTGAGTTGCCATTGTGGCTGAGCTGTATGTCTGTGAGAATAAGCTGCAGCGGCGGCTGTGGAGGACCTTCGTCCAGCAGCTTCTGTAGCTTCTTCTCATACAGCTTCCGGGTGGATGCTGGGAGGAAAAGCACAAGGATGATGTTCTAAGCATGCGTAGAATCACTCTGCATGAGAATGGCAGTGAAATCATGTGCATGTATTTCCGGTCACGCCCAAGCATCTCAATCTGATGTAAGTCTGAACTTTGACTCAGCCATTCCAAAACTTCATTTAATTTTTTCTGAGTGAGCTTATTGTTGTGTTTCACATCATTGTCCTGCTGCATAACTCAAGTGCACTTGAGCTTTAAGGCACGAACTGATAAGAGAGCAGAAATCACAGTTCCATTAATTACAGCAAAGCAGCTCCAGACCATCACACTGCCATGTTTGAATGATCATCTTTTCCCCCAAAATATCTCTTCATCAGAGTCGTTTAAAATACAAACTATAATATATATTTAAGTAAATTATTCATTTTAAATAGATGATTATTTGACAGCAGTGCCACATTGTATCAACATTGAACTGTCAGTCAGTTCTTTGCTTGTGATGGCTAACTGCAGCTGAAGAACACAGAGGATGTGTTTTGTTCCAAGTGCAAAATTACGCCCAGAATAAAGCAACAAAAATTCACACGCAGTTAACACAGAAATCTAGACAAGGAGAGTTCAAAGAAAAGTTACAATCAGTCCTGCTGCTCTTTAAGATGTCTGAAGATCAGTAAAGCAAACAGCAGGGACGTAATTTTTATGAGCTAATATGAACACTAATGAAAAACCCTGAAGAGCACCAATGTGACTCATCTCTGGGCAACTTGGCCAGAGAAGAGAAACTTCTTAATACTGAAATATGTTTTGAATACACAGATACATTCACTAATGACTGTCCTTCCTGCATTAAAAAAATGACCTGACCTGCTTCTGTTCATCGTGTACCTTTGAGATTTTTACATAATGCGTCTCTCTTAAATCACATGTACATGATTATCTGTGACGCAATCATGCACATGCTGGAAAATGTTTGCATTTGCACAGTTTGTCTAACCTTTTACAAGAAACTGAAAGCAACACGTGCCCAGCTGTTCACATATTAGTACCAGGGTTCGTACACCTTTTCCAGGATAAAATTCAAGCACCTTTCAAGGATTTCCAGCACCCGTTCAAACCCTGTAGTACACAGAATTAGCCTTTAACGGCTATTTTTGCTCTTTATGTTTAGATGCATCAACAACTATCGCTGACACTTTAAAGAGCACCATTAGTCTCAAAAAGGTCTCGAATGTTATATTGTGCAAGTGTGTGAACTGCCAGTTCACACACTTGCACAATGCAACCATGAACACACAAACCATCTTACCAGATTACACACCAAAACCTGAAAAGTCATAAACGTCATCTGAATTTTAAATAAATTTGTAATAATTAGTCAAGCACGAGTAAATTCCAGCAGCTGGATGAGCAGCACTGAAGCGGTCTCTGTGCTGAGGGCAGTTCACTCTTTAACCTGCTACTTTCTCTGCTATGCTGAGTACTCACCCACAATCGGCCCCACTTCCACTCCACGCTTCAGCAATTCGCCCCTCAGGCTCTCATCAGTCAGGATCGTCACATCGAGCTCCGGCGGTCGAACCTTGTCGGTTTTCCTGGTGGCTTTCTGTGGGAAAACAGCAGGGCAGCCCGGTCGGTACACAAAGCAGCTAATGAGAGTCAGATCAGAGGCAGTCATGGATTACTTTAGCCCTGAGGTAAATTAATCACAAAGTAATAAAGAGTCAGGCAACACAGTTTTGTTTCTGGGAGTGTGCCGTTTGTGCACTGCATGCTAAAGCAGTTCCATTTTCACATGAGGGACTCCAGCATGCAAAACTCTCCTCCTGTGTGAACACGTCAGCACAGTTCCTGTGAACAGCATCCTGTCCCTGGGTTGCTGCTGTTGTTGTGAATGAGTTCATCACTTCTGAGATTGTCTGTTTCTTTAGAATCGTGACAGCCTGGCATGTTTCGCTCTGTGTTCAGTAAATTACAGACACATTTCAATACTTTGATATTACTGCTCCATTAACCCAGATTTAAAGTGCCTTTGTCCAGCAGACACTGCAGGTGAAGTCAAAGCTCAAAGCTGAACTGGATGTAGCACAGCAAAGGTACCTGCTGTACTTTTATCTCTCTCCAGTGAAATCAATCAAAACTGCACTGAATTTACTTATAGCTCTGAAAATAAAAATAATACAATATAAACTATAATAATTCAATTCAGTTTTATTTATATAGCACCAAATCACAACAAACAGTCGCCTCAAGGTGCTTTATATGTAAAGACCCTACAATAATACAGAGAAAACCCAACAGTCAAAATGACCCCCTATGAGCAGCACTTGGTGACAGTGGGAAGGAAAAACTCCCTTTTAACAGGAAGAACCCTCCAGCAGAACCAGGCTCAGGGAGGGGCAGCCATCTGCTGGGACCACTTGGGGCTGAGGGGAGAGAGAGAGGACAAAAGACACACTGTGGAAGAGAGCCAGAGATTCAATAATGATGCAATACCTTAGATGCTAAAAATCGACTAAAAATCTTGGATGAGTTTTAATCTCTGCGACCTTAACCTCGAGGTCAGAGATCACGTTTTCTCAAAATGTTGTGAACGCGGTAACCTAGGATTTTCAAATTCATACCATAGATGCATCCACTGAAGACCTCAGGTGAGTTAGTTCTGACCATAATGAAGTCAATCACAGACAGTGATGGTATTCACAGTGGTTTATATTTATTACGATTTTAGTATTTCTTACTCAGCCATATGCTTTTGTATTGATATGGACAATAAATTCAGAGTCATGTGCACCCCATTAAGATCTACTGAGACCTGTAATTATGTTCTAGCCATAATTTTGCATTGTGCCCTGCGTTAGCTCATAGTTTGACTTGCTGACACAGTACAGCATCCATGCTAAATAGCTGCCAAAAGTGTAATACACATAGGTGTATTTACTTCCAAATGCACTGACCTGCGGAGTGTGTGGAGAATCATATGTGGCCATGCTTAACCCAAAGCTATGAGGAACCTTAGTGAGCTCTGCCCACTAAATTGCAGGCTTTTCTGCCAAGTCTTTTCGAAATAAGAGGTTCCTGCTGCACTCAGATTGTACCTGAGCAAAATATTTAGTTCATGTTTATTTGAACTGCTCCCAGGCTGAGTCGTCTTTGGCTTTGATCCAATGAGGAGACACAGCATCATGTGACTGTACTGGCTTCTCAAGTAATTTCCTGTAGGCTGGCGTGTGAGGGGCAGCTTCAGCCCTGCACGCCATGATGAAATTCCTCCAGCTTCTTCACACACTGCCGCCCTTTCCCTCAATATTTCCCCTCTCTGGGCTCCTACTTTGTAGGAAATTAAAAAAGTGTATACATGAGTAACTTTTCACACATCTGTTTAAAGATGATTCATGAAAATAAGTATGAATGAAATAATGAATCCTCTTCCATATTAGTCCTGCATTAAAATAAGGTTTTAGTTGTGCTCAGTCACAGCAGTGTAGAATCTTTTTCTCTGATCTCTCTGAGGTAACTTCAATAGTTACTTCCTCCAAACCAACAACATGTCCCATTCCTACTAGAGCTGCGTGGCATCCTGATCACTGCACATTATACTGTAACAAAGCAGAAAAACCCACTAAACTGATGTTAAACATGATGGAAGTGCAGTACTACAGAAGACGTGTTATTAAAATGACAAATTAACATCTGTAAAAAGAATAAATTGCCTCAATAAAGTGTGGCGCATTATGAATGACACATGTTCTATAATTCATGGCATCCATCTCAGTGAAAGTTAAAATCTAAAATGATAAAACCATAAATCATCCATCCATTTTCTTCAGCTCATGTGGGGCTGGGCCATGGGGGCAGCAGCCTAAGCAGACCTCCTCCTCCAGCTCATCTCAGGCCGGCCTACAGATATAATCTCTGCAGCGTGTCCTGGCTCTGCCCCGGAGCTTTCCTCCGTCTCCTTTCCACCGCATTCACGTGCAAACGGGAGGCCGAATCCCTGATTAAGTCTCATTCGCTTTAATCTATTTTAAGCTTACGTGCTCCAATCCTCCTGCTCACAAGAAACACAGGTGGCCTCAGACCAAAGGTGCTGAACTGTGTATCAGATCCAGGTATAAATACCTGCAAATAAAGATTCTGTCTCATATTCATCTTTTAACATCAAATGCCAAATGTTTTAAGTCTCCAGCAAAAATAAAGGACGCGACGGTTCCAATGCTCTGGGAGGGGTGTGTGTGCTGTGAACAGGTGGGGCAGCACCTTCAGACTAAAGCACCAAACCAAAACTATTCACAGCAATTGTTTACACTCTCCAAGTGACCGTGGTCTACGAACAAGTGGGCCTAAAAAAGAGAGGGAGGAAAAAAAAAACCAGGGAAGAGAACGAGCAGAAAATGTGAGGAATTCAATGGTGAGGTCAGGCCATGGTTCACAGCGTGGGATCAATGGAGGGCTCGTGGAGAGGCAGTCTTCTCCTGTTCTGGCCCTCAGCAGGGCTTGGTCTGGATGTGTGCCCAGCTGTTTCATAATCACAGCAGCCTGCTCTGAAGAGCGGAGAGGAGGAGGAGGAGGGGAAAAAGTGCCTCTGCAGATCACACCCTGGCCTGCCAGAAGAGAGCTCACAGCTCTGTGGAATAACCTCACTACAACCTGACAGACTGCTCCCAGAGTCCTGCAGAGAGTCTGATATTAGAGCTGGAGAGCTGCGTGCTCAGTGTTAGCCTGAGTCTACTTTGTCCAGATTAACCTGTTTGCATTACTGCAGTCACACAGTCTTTACAAGAGTTCATGTAAATCTCATTCACACAGACTTTGTTCAAAAGAGTGAATGTCATGATCACACTGAGCAGCCTCACTCACTCAGAAATGTCAGGAATGAACTTATGGGCTGCTTCCCCACCAACACCTGCAGCTAGTTATACATGTGAGCTGCAGCATTACACACACACACACACACACACACACACACACACACACACACACACACACACACACACACACACACACACACACTTCCTAAGAAAAGCATTTCCTCAGTGAAGAGGCTGAGCTTAAATGAAACAGCTGCGATAAAATATGTGCTCCAGCATTCCAGCTGTGAACTGCAGTAGAAACACACTCAGCAGCACACAGTGGATCACAGTTGGTCTCCCACAGAACAACAACTCGTCCTCACACTTAACACAACAAGCTGAAACCACTGCTGATGTCTGGGTGATTCCATCCTTCAAACAGGCTCTCTAACATCCTACAGTCTGCATTTCAGCATCTTCTGACGAAACCATCAGCCCTCTGAGCACTGTGGACATGTGTGCTTTTATGAAAACTCAAAGAGTATACTTCCACCAAAACCACTGCCTCCTTTGTAGATTTAAAGTGGGTATGCAGCCACGCTAACTTCAAAGCTGTAGAGGTGTAACACACAGCAAAGGATTATTGTTTAGGTTCTTATTTGCTACCTGGTCATGAATCTACCTCAGAATCGTTTCAGAGCCAAGCTGAGCCAGTTTTAGGTCCAGATCAGCTGGGAGGCTTGCATTAGGATGAGTATCCAGCATAAAATCCAAAATCCAAATCAAACATATGGATCATAAGGGAAGAGTTAGCAGATGATGGAAAGTACTGCTGAAGCGTGAGGGTGCTGGGATAGGGTGACATGGAGGCAGATGATCCACTGTGGCAACCCCTAAAGAGAGCAGCTGACAGAAATGGACCCCCCCCCCTCCCTTTTTTTTGTCTGGAGCCAGAGCATCAGAGATGCAGCAGCTCATGTTGTTCACAATCCATCACAATTCATGATGTGATTACTGTGTGCAAGTTTCACTAAAATCAGGGGTTTTGGGGGGTGATACATTTCCCCTTGACAACATGAGACTGTCGTGTAGGGCTGGAGCAATAAGCTGAACTCAACAGGAAACGGCCCGGTGCGGGCTCAAACCCGGGTCTCTGCAGTAACCCTATGGGTCACCTGCTCATCTCAGTGACCCGAGATGGAACCAGTTCTGTTTTCACAAACTGCGACTGGTTACAGCAGATTTTACAATCAGGCAAACGTAAAGCAGGTCCCGTAAAAATACCAACCACTACTTACTAAACATTCACACACACAAAAAGTACACATTCCTGCAGTATCTCAAAGACCAACATTAATTATTTTTTACTAGTTTGTTTTGCTAATGACTTAATTTGCAGTTTTCCAATGATTTTCTTCTTGTTGAGGGAGGAGCTCTGCAGTCTGCACTGGAGGTGGATGTGTGAGGTGGATGTGTGCGGTGGATGTGTGGAGGGCAGCAGACAGTGGAGAGGAGCGCTCTTCATTCATCGCTGAGAACGTTCACATCAGAACGCAGATCCAAAGAGGAGCTCTTCTGAGCACGTCTCTTCATATTTGGACAGTTGGCTGGCTCTCTTCCAAGCTCTACCTTCTGTCAAGTGTCCCTCCCCTCACCCCCACCCTGTGTGGGCCAGAGAAAATCCAAAGTAAATTCAAACTTGTGCACCTAATTCTTGTTTTTTGAAGTCATTAAATAAGCATGCTGTACAATCATTCCAGCCATTTGGCTTTACATATCCCCATCATTAAAGCCCATTTTAGGCTGTAATGATGAGCACAACAGTACATGTACCGGTGACGTAAACCTACTACAAACAAGCCCCGAGCACTCCTCTTACAACACCATCACATTACCTGACTCATACTGCATTCTTCCCAGCTGCTTTCATCAAAGACGCATCGCCGCATGATGGATTAGTGAAACCCACCTGTGACGTTCACACACTTCTTCCCCTGGTTCATTCATCATCTGAAAACTCATGACAGCTGGATCATCCCCCACACACACAGACCTGATCTGAGTACAGCCACTGCCTCCAACTGTCCCCATGAACCCGGCACAAAGCTCCTTCGTGCAGCAGCACGCCTCTACTCGCCATACTAGCAGCAGTGACTCACAGTCTCCTCCCACTGAAATTTAATTTTTCGGTTGCCAACTTTTTTTGGCTCACGCTGATCATTCAATCATCAAGTACACACCTCCCTGCTCTAAAAACAGCTAGACCCTCCACACACACACACACACACACACACACACACACACACACACACACACGCTCCAGATTTAGTTTGGAGCACTTGCAAAGTTCACCATCACAGTACAGTATTGATCTGTGACATCAGCACAGACAGATAAATACTGTACAGATCCCACAGCAGAAATAAAAATATCATCTACAATAAAAACAACATTATTAAAAGTAAACAAACCACAGGCCCATAGAGAAGGCTCTAATGTGTGTAACCAGTGATAAAAAAAAATAAACAAGACCACCGCCAAAACATGCCCGACACACTGTATTTACCCCGTTACTGAGTGGACACCATTTTTCTGTTTTTAGTAACAGTGACCTTGATCTTGACCTCAGTGACCCCATTTACAATCCCAGCCTAGCATCTGTCATGAGCCATCTACTCGTGAAGATTGGGAAGTGCAGCTGAACGCTTCTCGAGTTATGAGCCGGACGCCGCCCGCCATCAATACATCCCGTTTTTCAACAGGAGTATAAAAATGAAGTTCAAGAAAAGTAAATAGAAAATGTGAAAAAAATCAGGATAACATTACAAAACCCAATCATCATATTCACATCGTCACATTCTGATGTACAAATATATATACACATCTTTAACAGTTCTTCAAATACATTTTGGTAACCATGTAAATAAATTAGAGAAAGTACTGCACTCTGTACAAGGGTGTATACTACATAATGTATTTCTATTTATATAATCTATAACAACTATTTGGCCCTTTAAGTTACTTTTTTGACATTTCGCTAACTCCTCTTAATTGGAGGGGAAAGTGAAGGTGTACAGGTGTAGAAAAGGTACTAAACATCCAGGAATATGAATATGAATATGAATATACATAACTCGACACACACGTGCCAATTTTCATGGCTCAACTCAACTTTTTCTTCTTTGGAGGCTGCAGACTGGAAAGTTAAAAGATGGCTGGACAGTATAACAACAATATGCACCCGCTTTACTGTGCGGGGGAGGATAGTAAAAACCAAGTTGAGTCGAGCAGATACTAATGTTACTGTGCCTGCTGCACTTCAGGGCCAAATCTCCGACCTGCTCGCGCTGTATCCGAGGCTCGTGAGGAATGCAGTGGGATTATTACTGTGGTTCTTACTAAAGCAGAGGAGGAATGCAGAGGAACTTTGTCCCTGCTTCTAACGCGATGACTTGAAGTTGGGAGCAAAACATCTGCATCTGTTCTTCAACAGAAACTGTGTTCATTCACAAACAAGTTCAAACACAGCCGCATCCGTATCTGTACTCCATCACTGTCTGGATCTGGCTGTGATTTCACTTCCTGCTGCAGCAGCTAACGCTGCCATCCAGGTTCACACACAAGCAAACCAGCTGCTGCTGTTATGATTGTTGCTGCTAGAAACAATGAAGCCAGTGTTCCTCTGACAGGCTGCATCTGAAGCAAAGTGAGGCA
The DNA here is from genome assembly GCA_034780415.1 of Cichlasoma orientale. Lineage (NCBI taxonomy): Eukaryota > Metazoa > Chordata > Actinopteri > Cichliformes > Cichlidae > Cichlasoma > Cichlasoma orientale. The sequence continues at coordinate 66,344 of JAVDPK010002463.1, forward strand.
ACTTTGTGGGGAAGTGAAACCCATGAACCTGGTTTGTGGGAAGCGCCATTCACGAGACTTTTGTGTGAAACTACATGTGCAGAGTGGTACTCTGAGGGAGAAGGGGCCGGTTTGTGTGCACTGAAGCACAGCTGCACGTCATGTTGAGTGTGTTGCGGTTTGAATGGTTTCTGAGGCCCTTTGAGAACTATGTTTTAAACATTTACAGGAGTTCACAGACGAGTAATCGGCCGATCAGAAAATGAGCAGCTGTAATAGGGAGGCGCAGCATCCTCGCTGTGTGCACAACTTAAACGGATAGCAAAGTTACTGAGAGTGTTAGAGCGCACTTACTCTGCCGGAGGAGCGGCTTCTATCGGAGAGCTCGGGTGGAGGCAACTCCTCGTCGCTGGAGAAGGAGTCCAGAGCCGCGGCCGGGACGCGCCGCTCGTTCTGCGCCGTCAGATGCTGCAGATAAAGCTGCACGTACACGTCCTTGGTCGGGTTGCCGCTCGGCAGCTCCACGCTGTGAGCCAGCAGTTCGCTCTTCAGCTTTTCCTTAGTGAGCACAGACGGGTCTTCCAGGTACTCCGGCATTTCTGCGTGGGGACGGCCGGTCAGTGAGCCAGCAGCTAGCACCGAGGGGGTTGGCCCAGACGGCGCTCACAGCGCCTCCTGCTGGATCAAACTGAGAGCAGCGGCGCTGTTCAGCTTAGAGGCGCCTCAGAGGAGAGAAAGGAAAGGAAGGGGAACATGACTGTGACTGACTGCCGCTGCTCTCGCTTCCTCCTCCCTCTGCAGGACGGAGAAACAAAGGAGGAAGAAATGGGAGCCCTGGAGCCGCCTTGACCGGAAGCAGGTCTCGGTAGCGGTGACCCGCCGCTATCGCCTGTTAGTGACACTGGTTACTAAACACCGCGGAACATCGCAGGAATCCGTTCATCAGGAAACTGTTGCTGAAGCACATTGCTGCTCAAATCAGTTTTAGCCTCTCACGGTTTGAAGGTTGTGTTGTGCTGTCTCCAGAGCGGCTCTGCTCCTTCTAATTTAGGTTGAAGTCTGAAACTCTGAGCAGTCAGTGAGACTACAAACGCGCCAAAAAGCTGCATTAAAGCAATTTCCTGCATATCACCAGAATCTTTTTTTCAGATACTTATTTGTGTTAATCTTCAGTTAATGAAAGGCTGCCTTTAGTTTTGCACAGTCAGAGCTAAATTTTACCAGTGTGGAAGAAGCTGGACTCTCCAAACGCTGAGTCTCTGAAACAATTTTATACTAAAATGAAGAAGTGTGTAACTTGTGTGTAACTGTAGTTGTTCAGTAAAGGGACAGCATCACAGCGTCCCTGAATACCTACACGTTATTGATCCTTTCAAAGCCTTCAGGAGTCACACATGGAAGCAGCCTGTATGAACTGACCCAGCTCATCTTGCAGAGGTCAAATCAAATAAATCAAATCAGCAGTTTTTTTCTTTGTGCGCTTGTTTATTTCATCGCTGGGCACAAATGAAGACAGAAACCAAACATGGAAAATAATTTCTTCCCCTTTGTCACTAAACTATATCTGCTTTTATTTGGACACTTAACTTTAGATACTCAAGTATGACAACACCAGAAAATACTCAAAGCAACGTTTAAGAAATGAAAGCCTTTTAACTCCAGGACAAACTTACATATTCCTGTTACCATGAAGTGAAAACGAAAGCCTTGGTCCAGCTCATTAAACGCCTCCACACTGAAAGCAGAGCTGATGACGGCGGCGTGTGGTTACAGAGGGACGTTAAACACGTTTAAGGGCACAGACAGAACTGGGCTGATCAGAGAGAAAGCAGGCAGCAACAAGCTCACACTCACAGCTCTACTGCTTTGCTCTGCAGCCCATACTGTCCACACCACTGTCAGCCAATGTGTGTGTTAGTGGGTGTGTGGGACTGTTGGTCTGACAGACAGGCCAGTCTTAGTATCCACATCAGCTCCTGATGGATGAAGATGCTCTGGACCGTTCTCCAATCGATGTCATCAGGGTTCCAGATGGTGGCGCTTCATCCTCAGGCTTTGATCTCAGGGGTGGAGGTGTACAGCTGCTCAGCGCTCTCTGTCCCCAGGTCCTCTGAGGATACAAGACAGCATGGAAATGAATACATGGATACAGGGCCGTGCAATATGATGACATGTTGGATGATGAAATAAACGTGCTTATCGTTTCATATCCTCACCCTCTTAAAATAACAGCCTAAGGCATTTTTTAACAAAAGTTTTATTTTTGCATGAATCAGCATATTTGCAATGTTTGCTTCAGTTTCGTCTTTCTGATCAAAATGACGTAGGCCATTATTTTAAGAGGGTGCTGCTATTATGCTCTATCGTTTATTTTGCCATGTCTGATACGCTCCTCACAGCAGTAACTGTTCACCACTCGAATGACAGCTTGCAGAAGGCCCACATGGATGCAGGCAGAGACGTGAACACCACCATGGAGAGTGAAGGTGAGACAACCTGGCAGCTTCAAACAGGAGAAGGACCAGCTGAGACAAACTGAAGAGCTCGCTCCTGAATGAGGAGCTTCCTTTGTGGAGGCTGTTTGCTCAGGAAAAGTCTAAGGAAACTGTGTGTGTGTGTGTGTGTGTGTGTAAGATTCTAGAAGGCAGGCCATACATGGAACATCATAACCAAGTGGCCGGCATAGTATACAGGAACATCTGTGCCACGTAAGGCCTGGAAGTCCTGAGGTCAAAATGGGACACGCCCCCAAGGGTGGTTGAGAACCACAGAGCTATGATCCTGTGGGACTTCTAGATACAGACAAACTGCTGATGGCTAACCAACCGCACATCGTGGTGGTGGACAATCAAAGGAAGCAGGCCGTAGTGATGGATGTAGCAATACCAAGTGACGGCAACATCAAGGAGGAGGAGGAGCACGAGGAGCTCGATAAAGTAAATGGATCAGTTCTTATATAGCTGAGCACCAGGGTTATTATCGTTACAAAATAACCAAAACTGAAAAAAATATTTTTGTTAACGGAAATAAAAATTAAAAGGAAAAAGTAACTGAAACTGTACCGTGTGTTACAAAACTGACTAACTCAAACAGAGTATAGATAAAATGACCTTCGTTTTCATGTTTGTACCTTTATTTAAAAGCCTTGTGGACTGATATACAATCATTGTTTCTGCTCTAACAGTTTTAGCTGGGAGCGCCATACGACCCTTCACTGTGTGTGTGTGTGTGTGTGTGTGTGTGTGTGTGTGTGTCATATGGAGGTTCTTTGAGTACGACAGCACAGACAGAAGCGAGTGTCTTGTTGTTAATGATGTAAAAAATGTGTGGAGCACGTCTCAGTCAGGAAAAACCACCAACATCAAAGCCCACCTGAAAAGCGCACACACGGCAGCCACAGAAACCGCTCTGAGCCTACGACGTAACCCGACGTGCACGTCTGGAGAAACGCGGCTACTTGTCGGGTCCACGATTTTGATTAACCTGCTCAGCACTGCCGAGTCCTCTTGTGCATTTCCGGCTACTTTCTGCTGCAGTGTTTGAATTTAATCAGTCAGAGAATAAAAATCAGGAATAATAATCAAAGCATCAATAGAAGGACTCGCAAATGTCAGCAAATTCATGGAGGGAGGCAGCTGAAACTATCGGAATGGACGTGATGGAATGAAGAAAGTGAAAAAACAGGAACAAATATGTTTGCAGCCAAAAACCTGAGCACAAAGAGGAGGGCAAAAAAGTCCCAGCCGGCACCGCATATAAAACGGCTAAATATGGCAACGGCGTCGGCCGCTTACGCAGGTTTTGTACAAAGACCCCGCAAACACTGAAGTCTAAGTAGTAATCACCTAACCAAGCTAGCTCTCTGAGCAGCTCCGACACAGAACCAGCTTCATGTGATGCGGTCGTCCCTCGCTACCTCACTGTATCACAGGTTTTTTGTTTTTTTAATAAATCTAATTGTATATGGCGGGGTTTGGCTATGCCACAGGATTTTGTGGTATATAGGTATTTATATAACTCCCCATAACTGTGTTCATCACTCAGACTAAGAGATCAGTCACGCCTTTAGGGGACGAGGGCGATGATCCTGCACCACCTGATGCCTTCAGAAGAGCTGTAATGCTCTTCTTGGCTGTGCAGTACATTCATCTCACCTTCATCACCATCAGCACTGCACAGCTACATAATTCATCATCTTCATCATTCAAGTTGTATTAAGAGAGCAGGAAAGAGTAGGAGTGTGGGAGGGGTTTATAAAGCCTTAAAATATATATAAATAATAAAATAAATATAACACCTCTACTTCGTGGAACGTAACCCCGCGACAGGTGAGGGATCACTGGATAAGATCAGGATGCAGCTGGATTTGAGCTTTGACTCCTTCAAAGAGTTCTGATGTTCCACACCACATGTAGCTGCTGTTAATGTGCTGCAGACATGCTGAAGTTTACTTTTTAACTTTATCTTTCTCCATGTTGATGTCTCATGATGTTCATGTGTGTCCTTAATATTACACACCTTTAGCACGTCATGCTGCTAACTTATGAACAGGTGGTTGTTGAATACATTTTTTATTACACAATAGTTACTCTTGTACCTGACAAACTGAAAAAGCTAATACTGAAACTAATGAAAACTAAACTAAGCATTAAACAAAAATAAACACTAACAAAAACGAGCAAAACCACTCTGAAACAGGTAGAGTGGGTCACCTACTAACTGGAAGGTTGGTGGTTTGATCCCTGGCTGCTCCCATCTGCATGCCAAAGTACCCTTGAGCTAATACTGAACCCTGAGTTGCTCCTCATGCGTTCAGAGTGAATGTTAGAATGTGCTTGTGTGGATGTGCTTTGTCTGTCCACTTATACCACATTTCTCATTAAGTAATGCTGCCAATCCAGGGATGTCATCTGATCCAAGGTGATGTTCACTGAAAGCATGTGTCATGTTTGTGCTCAGCGGTGGAGAGTTACCGGGAAGGACACACTTCCACAGGCCGTAAGTTTTTCCCACTGCCGTCTGCCACAGTCGGAGCGTGCCGTCCTCGGAGCCGCTGGCGTACAGCTCCCCGTCAGGACTGAAGCGGACACAGTGCACGGGACCAAAGTGACCCTTATAGGACTCTGCAGGCGGAGAACAGCAGTAATATTAAGCAACAAGAATCATCTATTTTTTGGTCCTTTGCATTTATTCCATTAAAATATAATATAAAATATATATTTTTGCCTTTAAGAAAATGTTTTCAGATTTTAATCTGACTCATAAACACAGTGGAAGGGTGCAGTTGTTTTGGCAGTTAAACCCTTCACGAGCACCGTTTTTCTCTTTGAATACTTACTGTGGTTCTTTAATGAGACAGAAGTGTTTGATGACACGATCGTTCAATGCACAGATGGATAGAATACCCGATAACTAAAATAATAGATAGCTGCAGGCCTACCTTGAAGAATAAAATAAACAGACTGCAACTTTATAGGAGTGCAAGTCCTTCATTCATAAAATAAGCAGCAGAGCTCACTCAGCCTGCTGACCTGGCATGAAGCTAAGCTAAGCTGGCTTTTCTAGTGAGGCAGTGTCAAACATATGAAGTCACACTAGAGCATAACACAACCACAGCGATACTGTGCAAAATGTAAATTAAAAACAATGCAATGATTCGCTAATCTCACAAACCCATATTTTATTCACTGTAGAAGACAGGAAATAAATCAGATATTCAAAATGAGAGCATTTAATATTTAAAGAAGAATTTGATGGCAGCAGGTCTGAGAAAGGCTGGAGCAGGAGCAGCCTGCAGGTTCACTGACTGCAGGTGTGGACAGTTTGAGGAGCCTCAGACACGCAGAGGATCACCAAGCTACAGAACACTCCACCCACTAACTGTGGAACCATTCCACCATCATTTTCCTCAGTGTGAACCTGTGAACACTTTGAATATCTCATCTACAGTACACAAACACACAAAGTGATCATCAGGCCCTCAGACAAAACCACTTTAACAGACCCATCACTGATGGGGACGTCCTCCACCAGGAATACAAATATAAGACACATGTGGAAGTCAGCATAGCATTAAAGCCCCATTTCATAACACAGCCCTTCACAGACATCTTCTCACCTTCTGCAAACTGTTCTGATTGGAGGCTTTGCCCTAAACTGATCAGGAATCACTGGACTCTTTTCCACCGACGGGGTTCCAGTGCCAGGATTTGAACCGTTCAGCGGTTTTTCCACCGAAAACGCACTCGGTGCTCGGCCGAAAAGCAGGGTCAACTCGGGCCTCGCAAGCTAGCTGGTCTGGAACCAAGAACGTGTGATGAAGAAGGGCGTGTCTCTGCCACTCAACGTAAAGTTTTCTGCCGCTGCTTCACTGCATGGTGTGTGTTACAGGAGGAAAGCGATGTGATTTTCACGGCTGTGAGTCAGGTTGGGCTCTAAGGCTGAACTTGCTGCTTTGTATCCGTTCATATCACAGAGAAAAGGACACAAAGTGCGTACTTGTCGCCTCGCTCGTAATCGCTGTCTGTGTTCACCTCTGTGCTGCACACAGATGAAAGGGGGGCATGTTCTCCCACGTTTGTGCTCTTCGGCTTCCGTGTCCAGACGAGGACCCGCCCACACTCATACGTAAAGGATCAGTTCGCAAAGTGCGGTGGAAACGCTGGTTCACTGGTTCATTGAAACCGACACCAGCACTGACACGAGCACCGGCACCTCGGCGGTGGAAAAGTAGTAACTGTGGTCACTGTGCTATCCACTAGTGCAGGTTAAAGCTCCATTACACAAAGAAGAAGCCATATGGTGCAGAAACAGCATGTCTCTGGGCCAAAGCTCGTTTAGAATGGACCGAGGATCAGAGGAATTAAAGACTAAAGACAAGAGGGACCATCCAGCTTGTTATCAGCCTGCATCTCTGATGGTGAGGGGGGGGGGGCACTGGTGGAACTGGCAGCTGGCACATCTGGAAAGGCCCTAATCAGTCAGTGCTGAAAGGCATATACAGGTGTCAGAGCACCATGTGCTCCCAACCAGGTGACGGCTGTTTCAGGGACGGCCTTCATACTTCAGCAGGACGATGTTAAACTGCAGCTGTTCCAGCAGCACGGCTTCATAGTGAAGAGTCTGAGTGCTCAACAGGCCTGCAGTCCAGACCTTTGACCAGCTGAGAACATCTGGAGCATCAAGAAACAAAAAATACAGCAAAGCAGCTCCAGGACTGCCGAGTAGCTACAATCCTGTGACAGAGCAGGACAGCATTGCTCTCCCAAAGCCCAGCAGCTGCTATCCTCAGTCCCTGAGCTCTACAGGCTGCTCTTAAAGATCAAATTCAAAAGGAGATTTTTATTAAAGTGGTACATTTCTCAGTTTGATCATTTGTGGTCTCTGTGTTCTGCTGTGAATAAAATGTGGGTTTATCACACTTCCAAATCATTGCATTGCATTTACATTTTAAATAACATCCCTGCTGCTCACCCAGCTCTTCCTTGCTGCTGTAGTCAAATTTGTAGAGCTTAAAGTCGTCACCACCAGCAACAAAGAAGTCCTTCTCTGGGTGCAGCGAGGCCGAGTTGATGGACGCTGGGGCCTCCACAGACTTGATCAATTCCAAGCTTGATGATTAAAAAACTAGATTAAATTATCTTCATAACAACATCAATGATCACAAATATTCAGGTCACACCACCTTCCCCTACAACGTTATAATGTAGCCACTGTGTATATGAAATAAAGTTAGTAATGGAAACAAGCATTAACACAGGAATATCACCGCTATCATATCAGAAATGTTATTCAGTCTTTAGTCATATTTTGTTGTTTGTTAAGCAAAAGAAGAGCCTGGTGTGAGTGCATGGAGAGTGCAGCACACCTCAGAGCGTTGTAGAACGCGATGGTCTTTCCGTATGTGATCACGAGAATCTGTCCATCAGCCATGTACTCCATGCTGCTCACTGACGTGTCAAACGTCAGGGTTTTCACCTCCTCCATGGAGCTCCTGTCCCAGAGCCTACACACACACACACACACACACACACACACACACACACACACACACACACACACACACACACACACAC
>JAVDPK010002463.1:74497-87259 GCA_034780415.1 Cichlasoma orientale
ACACACACACACACACACACACACACACACACACACACACACACACACACACACACACACACACACACACACCAAGGTTATTGGCATGTCTACTGTCAGAGAAGTGACATGTGAGACAGGTGAGTGAATCTGTGACGGCGCAGTGACAGTAAGGATGGAGTGAGTGCAGGGTGTGGGGCACTGACCGGATGGTTTTGTCCTCAGCAGCAGAGAGGATCTGCTTGTCATCGTTGCACCACAGAGCCTTCTTTATGGCTGAGGTGTGACCAGAAACCTCCTGTGGAGCTGAAGGGACACACACACACACACACACACCAAACTGTTTAGAGAAAACTGTGGGAGGGAAGTTACTGAAAATTATTTACCACAAATGTATGTCTCCAGTCGGTGCAGACCCCCCCCTTGTTGTGCAGTATAACCAACAGGTGCCCAGTGATGTGTTAGAGTGATGTGATGACCCTACACTCTGTAAATGGAATCATTTTGTAGCATATTTCCAGTGTGTACACTGTGTCCTCGTCCCACTGTGATCTGTCCCACTCAGAGAGCCTGACTTTGATAATAATGTGTTGCTGGCTCACTGATACTTTAACACGTGCATCTACATGGATCTCTGCATACCTGCGTTTCTCTGCAGCGTGCTCACTCACCTGCATCAGGGTTGCTCAGATCATATATGCGCAGCAGTTTGTCGTTTCCTCCCGTCAGCAGACAGTTGCTGTCCTGACAAACAGAAGCAGAGATTCATGGGAAGCACTTCAATCACATACAGACAATGAGAGTGTGGGGGTGCAGGTGAGCTGTGCAGATGAGACTGAACTCAAAATAACTCAAACTGGTTCAGTCCTTGTTGTGTAAAGTCATTAAACATGTTTGGCGTGTTCACTGTGAGGCTTTTAACTCTGAGCTGGATCAAATCCTGCTGTCGGCGTCTGCGTGAATCTCGACACACAGTGTGAGCAGTGCAGTGAAAACAAGCAAAGAAACAAATGTGACACAGCAGCATCACCATCCAGGAAGTGCACTGACCTGAGTGAAGCTGACAGTCTTCACAATATGTTTGTGTGCCAGCGAGAGGACCTCGTCTCCGCTCACAGCGTCCCACACCTTTCTGCAAAGAACACAGCAGCTTTGAAATGAGCCTGTGAGGAGACTTCACAGAGTGTCTACAGCAGGCTTCAGTGCAGAGGCTGTGAGAAAGCACACGGCTAATAGGAAGAAAACACTCTGGCACAGCTGTGATGGAATGATTGAACAAACAATGAGGGTGCACCAACATATCGATGGATGTTCTGTCACTTCACTCTTGGGGCAGCCAGATGTTTCAATACTGAATAACAAAATTGTCTGCTTTGCTGGAACGAGGACCAAAATAATGGATTTCCCAATCATCACTAACAAAATGTGTTCATTTACTTCAGCTGCCTCCTGTTGCTCTGCAGACAAGGATGCTGTATAGCAGAGATAGAACACCATGGTAACCCCTATCGTAAAGGCTAAATTAGGCCCAAGTCAAATTGCTCACAGCATTGGTAACTGACTACTTGCTGTAATCAGCATGAACCCAAACAGCTGTTTATCTGAGCTTTTTAATGGAAATCTAGTTAGAGATCAAATCACACGTGAACTGAGGTTTGAGAGCACATACAACACAACACTGCATGCATGATGAATTAGTCTCAGAGAGCTGTACTGCTTCTTTTAGGCTTGGTACATGACAAACAGGCTCTAGTCGGCTAACTCCACACTCACGCTGTGAAGTCTGCGGCGGCGGTGGCAGCTTTGGTGGCGTCTGTGTTCAGAGTGGCTCCCCAGACAGCGCCCTTGTGACCCAGAAACGTTCCTATCCAGTCCCCTGTGTCTCCCTGGCGCAACATGGGCTTGCCATCTGAGGGAGAGAAGCAGGGAGGGTGTGAGTGTCACAGTGTGCAGCAGAGCCTGCACAGGTTTGTGTTAGGCCTCGAGCCCAGCTGGTGACTGTCTAACAGCCGCCGTTCACTCGGGAACGATGTGTCTTCCCTGACCAGCCAACGAGTGGGTTTAGGTTGCTGCGTGCTGTTGCTAGGCGAAACAGGTTGCAGAGAGATTGTTACAGTTGCTCACAGAAGAAACACATCACTTGTGTGCCAGTACTTGCCTGCCAAAGGTTTTCCTTCAAAGTAAAAGTAGTGTCTTTTGAAATGTGTTGCTTTTAATGGTAACTTTGACACTAAAGGCAAACATTCCCCATTTCTAGTTTGTGTCTCCCTTTTTCAAGTTTCCCTGCCGCTTGGTGAATGCTGAGTGTTTGCAGACAAGTCGCCATCTTCCAGGCAAACTATGGGTGACCACGGCAATCTGCTAGCAACCAAACAATGAAATTTTCTGTGCAGATGCCTGTCTGCAACCGATTTCACCCAGCTACCTCCAAATAGCATCAGAGAAGACACATTTTCCCCTAGAGAACAGTGGTTGTGAGCCAGTCTCTAGGCATGTGAGACTGAGTCTGGCTTCTTTCACAGCTGCCCACAGATGTGCTGACAATGCCATTTGTTAAAGTGTGTGCACGATCAAATACAGCCAGCGATTCAAACTCCAACCAGACGAATAAGGTTCAGAGAGAAGAAAGTTATTAGTAAATATTTACACGTTATTATACAGAAAATCCTGAACGTGTGCACCTAATAAACCCACACCGTTTATTAAACACTAGTCAAACACTGAAATGACTGGCTCAGTGCTAGGAAGCACGTTTCTATACAGTTTGAACACGGTTCCCCTCCATCTCAGTGAGTATAACTTCACTCACAGCGAGCGAGAGAATCAGGAACTACTTTCACCCCTCAGGCATCATTTCAGCACCGAGTCACGGCAACATTTGTTGTATTTCTCGGAGCAAACTGAGGTCAGGATCACAGAGGGCACGGTCAATAGAATATGATCAGGACGCAGCTCTTTCTCACCATCGAGAGCAGTTCTAAAGCCAAGAATACACACACACACTCAGACACACACATCTGTACGCAGCTTCTTTGAACCTCTGTGTGCTGTCTAAAGTTTTATCCTGGTTTGGGTTCATAGCCCATCTGGCAGCGGTTTCAGACACCATCACCATGGTGAACACCTGCTGCTTCACTGACACAGGTGGAAGAAACTGACGGCTGATGACTCATTTGAAATGGATCACTGTCATTGGTGGGCTTGAATTTCCTCTCTCTCGATTAGTGGACCCAAGACGAGTTTTTCACCCTGTGTCTGTCAGACAAACGGCTCAGTGAGCTCATTTATCAGCCTGTGGGTCCGTGTCTGTGAGCGTGGACACAGACTTTCAAATAAGCCGCAAAGCAAATCGTGTGCCTCTACCACACACACACACACAAACACAATAAAAAGCCTTTTAAACACAGATCCACACACAGAGAGGAAACACGGAGCTCTCTGGATGCAGAGCAGCGTGTTGTTAGAAGAAGCTCGTATTAAAGCAGCGGATACTGCAGTCTGTGCCCGCTGCTCTCACCTTTGCAGGCGCTGATCAGGAAGTAGCCGTAAGGAGTGATTCCACTGAAGGCCAGGTCCACCACAGGCCGGGTATGACCGGAGCAAGTGAGAGGAGTCTGTCTCATCGCCATGGTCCTCCGGCCGGCAAGGACACGGTTCGCACCGACGGAGGAGACGGTCCGATGCTAGCGGCTAGCTAGTAAGCTGGGTATGCTAGCGAGGGAGGGCGAAGCCGAGATAACGAGCTCACTGTGCGGCTGTTTCCCGCCGGACACGTGGCTACTGCAAGTCGGTACGAACTAATGGTCGGGCAGCTCTGCCTTCCACGGAGGAGCGGCTGTCGTGCTAATAGCTACAACATTGCAACTAACTAGCAACGTGCGACGCGGCCTAACAACCACACATGACGATGTTGCCGGTGTGTTCCGCCACTTCCGCTAACCGCACGCTACTTCCGCTGGGATGCCTTTCATACTAAAAGCGTCACCTGTTCAAACTGAGCGGAGGTGAATGAAGGAGACATAAAGGAACACATAGCTGCATATCTTTTGTCTTAAGTATATGAGATCATGAGATTATTATAAGATGATATTAGGCTTCAGCAGTCCTGTGCAGCGGTCTGTCTGTCATATTAAATAAAGTAGTTTTCATAAGTCTTGTTCGTAGTTCAGTCGTTTCAGTCTGTCTCAGGTTTTGGCATCGTTTACTGATTCAGCTCCAGCTGTGAAATGAAGGTAGCGTGGAACAAACACATCGTTTGTGTTTCCGCCCCTGCAGGACACGAACACACAGAACCATAGATATACATACGCATGTATGTCTATACACCGAATCACACATCGAGACACACACTGAGAAATCGGACCTGTGGGGACCCAGCTGTCAGCTCGCTTTGTCCTCATCATGTTACACTTTCCAGACTTTTCTCCTCATATTTCCGGAAACATTTCCTTCTTATTAGTTCGGGGTTGTGCGGTAAGCATCTTGTAAAAGGTGCAGTTAAACGTCACAACATCAAAGTTATGAGTAATATTTCAAAATTCACGCTGATAGCTGGTATTGATGCAGTATTCCTATCAGGTGAGCTGTGATTCTTTTTAGTTTTCTGGCCTGCCACAGTCTGCGTGGAGATTCACGCAGGTCTGACACTGATCATAAAACAGAATTATTAAGAACTCTTTTTCTGATTTTTAGCCTTCATGAAGCAGAAAGACTGCGTTTATCGACTCTCATCTGCAGAGGGTGCACACTGCACGTGTAGTGCGGCTTCGATCCTGCGCACGCTCAGTGCGCAGCAGCATGACAGGGACGTGCCTTGCTTCGCGGCCGCGGGCAGAGATGGCGTCCTGATGCCGGTGAATAAGCAGAAAAGCAGAGCAGAGGGAGGGGGCGGGATGAGAGGAGCGCCAGCAGCATCTCGAGCTTCAGAGGAGGACTGTCCTCGTCATGGCTGCAACGCTTTAAAGAGACTTGTGGATGTTTTTTGGTCCTGATTGAGCTCCGGGAGGTTTAAAAGCACCGGTGTGATTCCCCGGAGGAGGCGGCGGTGGGGGTTTGTTGTGTACCTCAGCCTTTTCTCCCTCTGGCGGGGCTCTCTGCTAGTCCGACGCAGGGAGGAGAGGACAGAGGGAGGGAGAGGGGCGATGGCAGCTGGTGGAACAGGATGCGGGGACACGGTAGAGGAGTATCGTGCCGAGGTGGAGCGCCTGACCCGGGAGCTGGCGGAGGCCAACCGCGAGAAGATCCGGGCGGCGGAGTGTGGACTGGCGGTTCTGGAGGAGAACCAGAGCCTAAAGCAGCAGTACGCCGACCTGGAGGCCCAGCAAGAAGCTCTGAGACTGGAGCTGGAGCAGCTGCAGGAGGTGGGCTCAGCAGGGGTATGGCTCCTTACTCGAAAGTCATGCAAAGTCATCATTATTATGATTAGTCACGATGTAACGGCTTTCTAAGGGCTCCGTATCATCCGCACAGCTCAGTAAGCGGTTAAAGAAAAATCCTTTCTCGGTGTGCTTTAAGCAGACTCTTCACCTGTAGGTTCACCTGGTGGACACGCCCAGCTGTGCGTGGGTCACACAGCCTAGATTAAACGCGGTACTGTAATGCAGGCTGATACCTGTTCCTGCTATTTTAGCACTTTAGCGTTTTATTCTATTTGTTTAATCAGCAGTTATTTCACACAGTACAGACTTTTTGACCAACATGTTCCCCTCATCTCCCCTTACACCCTCATTTATTCATACACTACTCAGAAAACAATTAAAGGAACACTTTTAAAACACGAGATCTCAATGGGGAAAAAATCTTGCTGATATCTATACTGATATAGACTGGGTAATGTGTGAGGAATGAAAGCATGCCACATTTTAAGGTGGAAATGAAAATGATCAGGCTCCAGAGGCTGAAGTCACGGTGAAAATGATTCAGCAGGCCAGAAGCTGAAATTTCACTGCAGCAGCTCTAAATGCTCCTCAGTAGTTTGTGTAGCCCTCACATGCTTGTATGCATGCCTGACAACGTTGGGCTCCTAATGAGACGATGGATGGTGTTCTGTGGAATCTCCTCCCAGATCTGGACCAGTGCGCCACTGAGATCCTGCAGTCTGAGGTGCAACCTGTCGGTGTCAGATGGACCAAAACACAATGGCCCAGAGGTGTTCTATTGGATTAAGGACAGCGTGGAGGCTGGTCAATGTTATCAATTCCTTCATCCTGCCACATGAGGCCGGGCTTTGTCGTGCACCAGGAGGAACCCAGGACCCACTGCACCAGTGTAGGGTCCAAGTATTTAATCCTGATACCTGATGGCAGTCAGGGTTCTGTTGCCTAGCCTGTAGAGGTCTGTGTGTCCCTCCATGGATATTTCTCCCAGACCACCACTGACCCACCACCAAACCAGTCAGCCTGAGCGATGTTACAGGTATACATGGTCACCTGCTCTTCCACTCAGCCACCCCGGGAACCATTTTCACCGGAATGTGTTTTAAGCCACCGAACTCTGACCTATGAATCATTCCAAACTCTAGGGAAGAACAGATAAGTTACAGAGTTCTTGAGTGATGGTGAACAGTTAGGCCTGAATTAGACTGTAGCCTCGGGTCTTTGCGGGGCCTACAAACGTAACCGGAAATCACCCCTGAAGCCTACAATGGTAATCACGATCCTCGTGGATGTGCAGTTACATTTCTCGAGAGGTGGACGTTAGGTTATATCCAGTGGTGTAGTCTACATTTGTGTAGTGGGTAGACTGTGCTTAGAAGCAAAAATAGTGCAATTTAATCGACAATTTATTTTGATTTTTAAGCATTTTTAACATTGCAAAATTTCTCTGATGCTTACATTTGAATAAATGTACAACAATCTGTACAACAGTTGGCTTTGTATTAAAACATGTAGAATTTATAAAACAGTATAAAAGCAAAACATGTTTAAGTTTTAAGTAGTAAGTACAGAAGTACTACAAAAAGCCGGTTGAACCAACTCAATGCGTCTATCAGACTGCAGGTTCTTCTAACGCGGCCTCTGTGACTTCAGAGGCAGCTGGTCTATAAAAAAGTGTAGCTTGATTTCCCTTCATTTTCAGAACATTGTAAAATCCTCGAGCGCAGGGGGGTCAAACTCAGTCAGGTCGGGACAAAATTGAAGACAGTCTGAGTCACGGGCCGAACAGCATTAAAAATAATATGAATTTGAATGGCCAGAATACAGCAACGTTTTTCTCAACACATATATTTATTTAAAAAAAACATCAGGAAAAATGAAAATATTTCATGCTGCTGAAAATTTGCAAATTTTTCATGTAAAAACTGTGACGTGAATTTCTGTGCTTCAGTCATTGCATAAACTGCGCAGTGTGTGGAGTTTCTCAGCAAAAAGCGCAGCTGCACACACAGCGGCGCAGACCTGCTCTGATTTTTTTTTCCGGCAATTACACGCGTAATCACGGCCGTCCCTGAAGCTGCAGGGACTTGCAGTAAGATGCTTCATTGTGCCCCAGAGAAAAGCTGACTCACACAGCCACCTTTCATCCCGGAGCCCTGCTGAGACTTCAACCTTTACTTTTCATGAACTCGACAGATTTCCTCAGGTAGCTCCTGTGTGTGTGACGCATGTGATGCACTGTCAGCTCACCTGTGCAGGTCTCCCTCTGCATCTTCTTCCGTATCCACTCTTTTCCCCACACATAGCAGGCGAGGAAGAGAGACACGGTTTACCTCCGATGTCTGCTTTGCATGTTTGGGGGTCAGGCTAGCTTAAATGTCACTGTAAAAAGTGATGACTGCTGTTTTTATCCGCTGATCACTGATCAGTGTGTCATTGCTGGCAACACAGAAAATGAGTTAGTGCACAGGTGTTGGCCTGCGCGGCAGCTGTTGCAGTTCATTGTAGGGTTTGTAGTATACGTGGTGGGAGCGCGATTTACCCGCGGGCCATTAATAAAAGCCGTATGAGATCATCTCGCGAGCCGTATAAAATTATTTCAGGGACCGGATGTGGCCCGCGGGCCTTGAGTCTGGCACCTGTGCCAGCTGCTGCGTCTCTCGACTCGTGTCTGTCTAAGTTGTTCTCGCCTACATCCCCAGCCAATCATAAACGAGCAGCTGAAAAGAAACCAATCACAGAGCAGAGAGGTGTGGTAATGAGCTCAGCCAATAGCTGTGAGGCTCAGATGGAACAGGAGGAAAGGGGAGCGTACGGCAGCAGGTGACATCATCGGAGAGGAGCGGTAAAGAGTGCGCTGGTCCTTATAAGCAAATCACGTGTCATTGGGCACTTTTAAGTGCTTATACGTAAATTCATAAGCTTTTATAGTCGGTATACGGCGTATACCAGCGTATCACGTAGACTACACCACTGGTTACATCGTTTGTTACATTGTTTTGTTAGATAAAGCGATAATTCTTTTTGCATAGAAGGTTTATACTTGCATATCATGCATTCAGCGTGTCCCAGAGCTCTGTTTCCTTTCACTAATGGCTTTGCAGAAATCACATAAAAAGCGTACACAACAAAAACTTTATAATCCAGATGTTTTACGATCCGATCAGCTGCTAAAAGCACTTCCTACATTCAAATATCCGTCATCACGTTGTCAGCATGACAAGGCAGCTCCAAACCCCAAATTGTCCTTCGAGTGAACAGAACTGGCTGTGCCCGGTGGTAGAAACTATAGTTTATTTCACAGCAATGTGCAGCGATCTAGCAAGAGGGGAAAAAAAGTCCGAGTCTGGTATTGGCGACGGGGCGGAGTGTGAGGGGTGCACGCTTGCTAATTGCAGTTATAGAAAAGTTCGTATAGCGAACCGGCGAAATTCTCAGTCCGGCGCAAGATGACCTCAGCATGGCGCAGCGCACTTTATTGCTAGCAGTCTGTCACAGTTAAATAGACTGCTGGCTGCAATCCAAGGGGATTCAGTTACTATCAGTTACTGTAGTTAAATATGGAAGAGCCATGGAGAACTCCAATGTGGACTTTATCAGAACGGTGTTAATATTAGGGAGATTTTATATTCACAAATGTAGATTCCTTAAAGCTAAACATGTATAAACAGATGACTTAACGAATTTAGACTTCTGGGTAAATCGCTAAAAACTGCCAATGACCAGAAAGCCCTTAAATTAGTTGCTTTTTATTCATAAGTTTTATTTATTTTAATATGAATTTTACTTTATTTCTTTTTTCCTTCTCTTGAGACATAGTTCATAACTTGTTTTTTTTTAATGTGTTAATTTTCTTATAGTTCATGCTCATCCTTTTTTTTTGTTGTTGTTTTTTTCTTTTCTCTCTCTTTCTTATGCTCAACCTTAAGTATACTGATCTTTGAATTGCTATTGTTACTGCCCTGTTTGCTTGTACTTCTGTTCATAAATAAAATTAAAATTAAAAAAGTTAAATAAACTGCTACTAATCCCTCACCATTCTAGTCAGTTGAGCACTCAAAGCGCTTTCAACTGCATCACACATTCACACACCACTTTTAAGTATGTGTAAGAGCTTTCAAATATCAGCATCAGTACGTTATTTCCAAAGAGCTGTTAGCTAAAAACATGGCATAGCTTGGTCCTTCAAAAAAAAGAGGAATCTGGATGAGTGAAAGACAAAAGAAGAAGTTGAAGGCCTGAAAAACCATCTCCAGCAGATGATCAGGATCTGAAAGTCATGTCCTTAAGAAACAGGAAAGAAAATCCAGCAAAGATCTGACACAAGACCTAAGAGATGCAGCTACTGTTCACTGAAGCCTCAGCGGTCTCAGAAATGGTCTCAGTGGAAGGGTGGCTGATATTCTTAAGGAAAGGAACCAGAGAGAACAGGCTGAGGTTTACCAAATTACACAAGAACTGGACTGAGTCAGTGGCAAAAAAAAGATAACACGGTCCAGTGTGTGGAGAACTATTCTAAAAATCATCTGCAGAGGTGTGATGGAGTGATGAATCCAAATTTGAAATGTTTGGTTGGATTGTTGTCAGCAGAGAGGTGCAACAGTGAGTGTCTACAGCCTTCTGGGAAACATGGTGGAGGCTCTGTCATAGTTTTCAGCCAGTGGTGTTGGAGATCTTATCAAAATTGATGGAACACAGAAGAGTATGATCAGATATTGATCCACCTCAGAATAACATCTGGAAAACATCTGACTGGAATTGGCTTCATTTTTCAGCATGTCCATGATCCCAAACACACCACCAGTGCAGTAAAGCATACCTGGATAGAAAAACACTCTCAGTCATGAATGGGCCTCCCCAGAGCCCAGACCTCAACATTACTGAAGCCGTGACAGGCTGGAGAACTGTTCCTGAAGAACACCTAAAGAAAGCTGCCTCACACGATTCAGACTGTGCTGAAGAATAAAAGCGGTCATACAAATATTGGATTTCAAGCTCATTAGAATTCTACAGGCTCTATTTTTGCTTTATATGTCGTATTTCCGTGTACGTGCCCTCCATACAGCCTCACCACAGAAAGTCAAACAATCAACATATGATTTCAGTTTAATTCAAGAGGTTTTATACTAATTTTGCACAAACGGTTTAAGAATCGCAGCCATTTTCAGGGTTGTAACAAATTACAACCAACTTCACCAGCTCCTTTGGCCAACTGAGGGCAGCAGAGAAAGACACTGAACACAACAACACTGGCACCTCATACAATCTGTAAGTTTGTGTTTGTGTCCACATGATGAATGTGAGATCAGTGTTCACTCTCCTTCAGTCACTGGCTCAGTGTCCTTGGGCAAGATAGTGAACCCCCAAATGTCCAGGCCCTCCCTGTCTGAGTGTGTGTCAAAGACAGAGCGTTTAAGGCACACAGCAAAGGGCTGCATGAATGAGTGAATGTGGCTTTGTGGGTAAAAGTAGTTGGAGCGGTCAGTAGGAGATTACTATATAAATCTCACCTATTTACCAGAAATACCGGTCCCTTTATGGCGGTGTCACTTTACCTTCTCATCTCTGGTGTCACGCTGCAGTTTGCTGCTGATCAGATGGAGCATGGTGGCTTTATTGGAGCTTTAAAAACATCTAATAACTGCCTGCTGCTGCTGCAGCTGCAAACAGGGGTTATTGAGAGCAGCGTGCGCTGTGAGGAGGCTGTGAATCCAAAAACAATGAGCTGAAAGATGCTGGGATCATTGGGATGGAGGGAACTCCAGGTTAGCTGTGGATTCTCATAGCTCCGTTCACATCAGTCATTTGTGCAGCTTTGTGCTGCTATAAAAATGTTGATAGAATTTGAAGGAACCTTTTCACCACCTGCAATCTGCTTGTCTTTGGCTGACTGTGGCGCAGGAGGTCGAGCAGGCGAGCTACCAGGCGAAAGGTTAGTGGTTCGATCCCCGGCTGTTTCTGTCTGTGTGCCTTTGGCAAGATAGTGAAACCTGAGTTGTTCATTGGAGCATGTTAGATGGAAAGCACTTGGATATGTGTGTGACTGAGACATGCTGTATGGAGGACTCGTGCTGAGTAGAAAGCTCTCTATAAGAACCAGTCCATTTACTTTAATTGTAGAGACACTTAAGTACTAAACTTTTTATAGTATTATCTAATTTTACATAGTTTTCATATCCACCCTGGAGCTTTTTAGAGATAATGATTTACTTCCAGTGAGTCTTATAATCAGTCTGCCAAGGGAGCAGTGACATCCTAAAGGTGTGTGTGTGTGTGTGTGCGTGAGCGCTCACATGTATCCTGCATGACCTTGTGTGTGTGTGTGTGTGTGCGCGCACGCACGTGCCCTGCATGGCCGTATGCGTGCGTACCTTGTGTGACTGTGTGGCCTGAAAACAAAATGAGTCTTTTCAAGTTCAATAAACTAGAAATTTGCAGCAAATGAAATGTGAGCACATATTAGCACATTTCTGTGGTCGGTCCATCAGTTCACAGTCAGGCAGGACCATTCAGTTCTTCTAATAAACTTCTGTTAACAGCCGGAACCATCCACTAAAGAAACAATGTCACTGCTTGAGTCTCTGAAGGTCCCACCACAGCATTCAGTCAGATTGCAGCAACCTGATTCTTTTCTTCTTCAGCTGTTCTGTTGGAGATGTGCTGCTGTGCTCGGGATCATTGTCCTGTTGATGACTCCGTTTGGGCCAAGCTTTTGCTGTGAGACAGATGGCCTCATATGGGACTTTAGAATACTTAATATACAGAGGAGGTCATAGTTGACTCAGTAAGTGCAAGGTGCCCAGAGGGGTATACTATGAAGGGTTTTTTTTTTGCCTTATCTAGCCTGACGAAACCTGTGGAATATGTTATCTGTGATAACAGGTTTCAGCTTTCTCTGTTAACCCCGTCTGCTTCAGCGTCTGAGCACACTTACATTAAAGGGCTGTTTGATGTGTCACTTGACCCTTCTGCACAAAATGGATGAACTGAGCACTGCCTGCTACAGCCAGAGACATTCTCAGAGGAGAAAGATCTCTAAAGATTTTTTAAAAATCTAACAGTAAAATGCAATAAGACATTAGAGTGAAGCTGCAGAAAATCATCAATCTTGTGAATTGATGATCGTCACAAGTGCACCGAGAGGGGAAAAATATATCTCGAGTTCTTCCATTAGTTTGAGTTCTCAGTTTGGTGTTGGTGCTGCTGAAACTTCAAGCATTGAAGGTCGCTCACTGTGTTCAGCTCTGACTCCTCCACAGACTACAAAACATTTCAGTTTGTCTTGTCTGCCTCAGTGCAGCTGCCGTACCATACTGTGATACAGTACGTCGGCAGGCTCTCGATGGATGAGCGGTAGAAGGTCAGCAGCAGGTTTGAGTCCAAGTTGTTCTTCCTGAGGACCCTCAGG
>JAVDPK010002463.1:227351-248748 GCA_034780415.1 Cichlasoma orientale
TTTTCACTGAGTTCTGTTGTGTTCCTAGTTTGTTTTGGTTCTGATCATCCATCTCAGTTATTAGTTATTGTTTACATTTGTTCCTGTCTTCTAGGGTCTGTTTTGTCCTTTTGTCGTGTCCCTGCCTCCTGTGTTTCTGTGTTCTGTGTTGTGACTAGTCTGCGTCTCTGTCCCGTGTTTGTGTATTTGCTGTGTTACTCGTTCCTTGTGCTTTGTGTTTAGTTTTGCGTCCCCCTGTCTCGTGTATGTTCAGCTGTGCCCTCACCTGCTGCCTGCTCTCGATGACCTTCTGTGTGTGTTTAATCCTCAGTGTGTGTCTGTTCCTCGTCGTGTCGTCGATGTTTCCCTGCTGCTCGGTTCAGTTCTGGCGCCTGTCCGGCCCAGTTTATTTGTATGTTATGTCTCTCAACATTTCACGAATAAACCACCCCTCAAGTTTAAGTTCAGTCTGTGAGTCCTGCATTTTTGGGTCCAACTTCACGCCAGCCTTGACAATAAGTCAAGCAGAATGAATTTTTTTTTTTAGAACTATGCCTTTAGTGAAAGAAACACCACTACAAAAACACTTCAGTGCACATATTAGCAATTTTTACTTTAAGTATCAAAAGTAACTGCAGAAAAACGTTCCCCATCAGTGTTCTATGGATCAATGTTATTGGTGCAGATCCTTAAGGCTGAGCTCAGGTTAAATATTGCGTTGCACTGAAGAATCATGTTTGTGGCGTCTGTTGTGTGACGGGCAGGTCTCTAACAGCAGGCAGGCCTACGTCTCCGTTTTACAAACATGTATGGAGTATATTGATGTGACGTGGTTAAAGCAGCTGACGTAGGGACACTGCCCTGGAAGATGCTGCCATCTTCTGGATGTGAAATATTTCCAAGTCGGTAGAATGTTACAACTGCAGCACATCAGTACACCAAGGACACATAAAACAAGGTAAAGTTTTCATGCACTTCTTTAATATATCAGTTTTTCATATTCACAACAAATACATTAAGCTCTTTCTCTGTATGATACACCCTTAAATATTTTTACACGCAACCACTTTTCTCTGAAGTCTGCCTATGAAAATGTATTTTAACCTTTGTCACTTTATTTTAAACACTTTGTAATTTGTTACATTTGTTGTCTCCATGCCTCCTAGCAAACTGACAGTATTTCCTTTGTACATTATTTACAGGTGAAAAAACAAATGTCCATAAAGTTTTACATGATAGTACTCAGTCGAAAGGAATTGTTGGGTTTAAGGTTCAGGCAAGGAGAAGGTGAAGGAGAAGGGAGGGAATGTTTCAGAAGCAAAAGGAACACGAAAGCCGAGAGAGGCTGAACAGAAAGATGGATGTGACGTAGGAGGAGTGTGTGTGTGTGTGTGTGTGTAGCGAGGGGGGAGCGGGGGGGGGGGGCTCAGTGACCGAGTCCAGTGTTTGCTCCTGTAGAATCTATGAAGCTAGAGCAGACATACATCTGTGATAATATTCTCATAGAAAATGATCTCCAAGAAAAATAAATACAGCACTTTGAAGAACATCACTATTTGCTTCCTCAGATTCAACCATGTGAGCTGATCTCAGCACTGCAGACGCTGCCACTGCTTAAGGAAGGAGGGTGATAATACTGCCTTGGGCTGTGTGCTCTGTTTGGTGAGGCTGACCTGGGAACTAGCTCACAATATCAACTCAGAGCCACTCCAGGTGACTGGATCACATGGTCTCCATCAGCAGGCACCTCCATGACCTGAGAATTTCTGGGACTTCGGCTCTGTGTGAGCTTAAAAGTCGATCTTAACAGCACGTTCTTCACCTTGGAAACAGGAGGTGCCTGAGATCATTTTCTTCTGCCAAAGTAATCCAAGATCAACATTTCAGGCACCACAGCTGAGACTTAAACTCGCGGTGCTGAAGAAGACCATGAGCTGCAGCTTCTGCACGTCCTCAGACACATAAATAAGATTAAGTGGAACGTCGACCGAAGTCTGACACAATTTGGATTTTGGTGTTTTTGTGGGTTTATTTGTGAAGGACTGTGGAAGCAAAGTAAATTGTTAGCTTATGTAAATGCAACACTCCATCCATGAGACATATTGAAGGCAACATTTAATCCTTCGAAATGTTTTTGTGCCTTCATAAAAAAACTAAAGTAAATTTCAGCTTCACTCCCAGAAATCAATAAGCTCCAAATCGCTGTTTTATTTGTGGCATTCAGACATTTTCCGCCCACAGGACCCCCCCCCCCCCCCCCCGGCAGGTCCCTGTTACTGCGACTGCTTTTACTCACGACAGACCTTCATCACCTTCATCATCTTCAAAAACTTCAGATTTCCATAAGCGAGACATTGTCAGCAGTTATAGCTTCAGTGACACGATCTCCTTCATGAAGCCAAAACAGACACTCGGAGGTCCACTGTGGAGAACATGCCAGATGTTTTACAGAGCTGTGAGTAGGACCTGCCTAGAGACAGGATATGTAATATTAATCAAAAGGCCAACAGCGTATCTATATATCATCTATAAGACCTGTATCTGGGAGTCAGGTGATAAGCACCTTCTGTAGCTTGACATGGCAGGAAAAGTTTGGCCTCAATTTGAACCTTTCCCCAAACCCCAGATCAGCTAGACCTTAAAAACAGGTTCTCCCCTTAAGATGTTCTCCGTGAATCTGGAATGTGACGTACTGTGCGCGTAATCCCCAACCTGACGACAAGAACTACTCAGACATGTCTGCACGTGAATGCTAATGTTGCAGTTTACCTGCTGATGTGGAAATATTCAACTATGCAACCTGATATGTCAACATCGTCCCCACTTTGCTGCACGGTTATGGTTATGTGTTAGCAAGCAGCTAGCTGCACATCCAGCGTACACGTAGCAACAAAAGCATTCATTGTTATCAGGCTGCGTCACACAGTTCACTCTTCTGTTAGCTTGGTCTCCACGAGCTGCTGAGAGCTCAGCTGCCACCGGCTCTTCTTGTTTTGGTGTTTGGGCCGGTAGCATCGAGCAAACCTATTGAAGTTTAAGCACATCTTGGACATTTCATGTTGAATTCATAAAGAGACCAATGTGGTGTGGCTGTAACAAACACTGAAATATCCTTTAACACTTGCAGCCAAAAATATACAGCAGTTAGTGATGCCACCAGGGTGCACTGATACAGAGAGAGATATATTGGTTGGCCACAGTTTCTCCAACAGACTCCACTGTTACCATCCCCTCAGCACTATGAGACCCCAGCTGAGCACATGGTGGTCTGGACTGAAGCGGTCTTCACGGTACGATCACTGTGGAAGGGTTTCTTTTTCTGGAGATACTTTGTATCGTGTTTCTTGGCTATGTGAAAGTGTTTCAGTATGATTTTCAAAATTTACAGAGCAGATCATTGTGTGGTTCCTAAAACTTGTTTTAGAAGATGTTAAAAATACAAACTTGCTGGAAGGGAAGGCGTGGTCTCAGTTATTACAACACATCCTGCAAATAGAGTTCATTTCACCAAAGCTCTGATTTTAATCATACTTCTCTCCAGTTTGTATTTTCAACATGTTTCTTGTAGCGTACTTTGCAATGTGCTCAGTGGCTGAAAATGTCCAAGAGGCCGATCCCTGACTGTGGTCCACAGTGAGGCTGTCACGTGTCACAGCCCTGTCTCGCCCTCTGACGGCCGAACGGGACCGAAGTGGAACGAGCGCGACGGGTAACGTTGCCGTTATTTGTACAGACGCACATGAGCGAGAAGAAGCGGTCTGTCGGTGTCACGTCACCTAGCCGCGTGTCTCCCTCCGCATCATCGGGCGAGCAGCCTCACCGCTCAGCTCTCATCCCTGCAGGCGCGCTGGAAGCTTATCAGAGGCCGTCCACAGACGACAAAAGAACATTCGCAGCAAAATATTCACAGTCCTGCACCTGCCGATGCCACCTTCACTGGAAGTCAAATTTTGAGTCATCTGCTCTGTGTCACATTTTTTTTTCCAATTAAAAAAAAAAAAGGCAAATCACTCATTTGCTTCAATCCATCTCTACAAAGTGCAAGTACGAGTCAAACGACTAAAACAAGCGTTGAAAGACAGTTTCAAAAATAGCGTCAAATAAAGCCTGAAAATAAACCCATAAAAAACATAAATAAGTAAATATCTGCAGGCCTGCCTGTACAGAAAAAGGCAAACAATGACAACAACAACATAACGTAATAACACCTCAACCGCTAACACACGCCGGCATGAAGAAGGTACAGGTGCATGTGCACAGAGACAGTAAAAGGCGTGATTAAAAGGACATTTCCACAATTTTCAAACGAGCCTTTGATCAACATCCTTTCAGCAGGTAACGCTGCAGCCAGTAAGATCCCACTGAAGCGGAGTGCAATGTTAAAGCTTTATGGTCCAACAAGGAGAAAATAAAGGGACGGCACAACATGCACTTAGTGTAAAAAAATCATCTGAAAAAAGGTGAGAAGCAAAAGAAATGCTGTCGCAAAAATGTTGCGTAACAACTCGAGAGCTCGGAGAAGCCGTACCCGGCGAGCGGAACCGCTGGCGCCGGTCCGGCTTTCACAGGATGACACGACTGCCTCGCCTCCTGCGTCTGCCATCACCCCACAAATCTGCACCGCTCTGCACATCCTGACGCTCACGTGGAGACAATCATTGGGAACAATCCGCTGACAGGTGGAGAGTGAGCGCTCACTCAGCGGAGACCCTTGTTGGTGTCGATCGGGATGGGAAAATCGTTCCGGTGAAGCTGCTACAATGAAACAAACGCGCTCCCACAGAACAGATGTTTGCTGGCAGACTCTTCTCCTGCTGTCACAGCAAAGTTTGTGTGAAATACAGAGAAAAGCAGCTGGCAGGAAGCAGCTGTTGCTCTTTGACGGGCGTCAAACATGTTGGAGACAAACAAGAAGGCAGAACGCAGCATCGGGCCCGAGCCCAACAAGACCAAAAAGCAAAGGCATGTGCTGCTTTCTTCTAAAATGGCTACCGTCTAAAATCTGAAACATGAGACAAATTTAAAAAATTAAAATAGATCTATCTTTCAAGTTATCTTCCTTCAGAGCTGACCCCTGCTCAGTGACCTTCAGCCCATCCCAGGGAAGGGCGAACGCCTTCCGCCAGCCGAGGACACGACGCCTCTTCTTCTCCCACCGGCTCCGCTCTGCCGGCGCTCAGCGGCCCGGCCCACATCCAGCCTTCCTCCCGACGAGCACGACGAGCGGCTGGACGAGCTGCGTCCAAAGCTTCTCCTTTAAATTAGTGTCCTTTTGCCTTCAGATTTCTCTCCAGCAGGCAGGCTGATCACATCTCTTCCTCAACACTGTTTTGGTATGGATATTTTTGTCTTCACTTTTCTTGTATGATTGAAGTTTTTTGTTTTTTCCTAATGCAGTTGTGTCTGTTGCTGCTGTTTGCTCGGTGGACAGCTCGCTGCCTTCTTCGAGATGACAGAGGAAGAAAACAGCACATTCTTTGAGACCGTTTGGTTTCTTTTTTGTTTCCTTTTTTCAAGTAATGAATGAATCCACCGCAGGGACACAAGACTTTTGAGAAGTGATGAGGGACGGACTGGTGGGATCTGCCGCACTTACTTAAATGCTGAAAACTCCCCTGAAATGATAAAAAGACACAAAGAAAACTGGTGTGTAGAGAGCAGACAGTAGTGTCACCTATCAGGTGTGAGCGTGACGTCGGTTTGTTTCCAGTGAAATTTAACGGAATGCTAACATGTCCCTGAAAAGTGGTTTACAACACTCACCAACACAATAGGAACTCATGACAATTCAAAGCCAACCATTACACAACGCTGCAACTATAAAAGGAGGCTGTGGCTCCGCAGGCCGAGCAGATCATCTACTGATCAGAAGGTTGGTGGTTGGATTCCTGGCTGCTCCAGTCTGCCAAAGTATCCTTGGGCAAGATACTGAAGCGATGTAACTGTCAGGGTACGAACAACACGCCTCATTCACACAAACACTTCCTGCTACAGCTGAGTGCCTTCTAACATTCACACATTCATATTCCGACGGTGCATCAGAGAGCAACTTAGGGTTCAGTATCTTGCTCAAGGATACTTTGGCATGCAGAGCAGCCAGGAATCAAACTACTGACCTTCTGATTAGTAGCCGACCCGCTCTACCTCCTGAGCTACAACCACCCCAAATATTTAGTGCTAGCAGTTTTAGGGTTAGTGCCAGCTAGCGTGTTGAAGATGAGATCTGATGCACTGAGTACAGTTTGGGTATCTTCATCATAATAAGAGGAGGCGGTGGTGGTGTACATGCTGAAAACGCTACACCACCACTTCCTGTTCCCTTCATTGTGTGCTGCGTCTCTCGAGATCCCGCCCGTCGCCGTTCCCAAGAAAAGAACTCACCGTAGCCGCCAGCCTGGATGGGGGTTTTAGGTGAGGCGCAGGCGTACAAACTGAAGTCCTCTGTCTGAAAGCCGGCTCGATTTAATGAAGGCTCTGAGGCGCTGCGGTGGATTTTGGGTAATGAGCGAGCCAGCAGCTCAATGGATGCCAAGATCTGAAGAAATACACAGCACAGCCACAGGGGTCATTAGTCAGAATCAGTACGATCATCAGCCACAGCTCAACACAAGGCAACAAATTCATCAAAACACAAGAAGCAAGAACCCAGATCAGCTCAGCTGAGGCCATCTGCTGGCAAATCCAGAGCTGTCTTTGAAGCCTGCATCGCTCAAAGTTAAAGACAATGATGCCTCCCTGTTACCACTCTCTCACTAACCTCAAAACATCTTTGTGATCAGTGTTCAGTGAAAATCAGCACTGAAAGGCTTTCACGTGAACAGCAGCACAGCAGAGTCGAGATTCGTGGACAGAAACTAAAGTGGAGTTAAAGAAATAATAAGATTTCTGTTTAGAAAGAAACTGGGAGCAGCAGTGACGAGTGTGACGCTGGCAGTGGGGACCGGCAGCAGCAGCTGTGTGGTGTGTGTCATTTTTTTAACCCTTTTGACTTGTTTTTCTCACCTCTAGTAATTTATTTGTTACGAGTTCTGTGAGTAACTGAAGCAGCGTCTTCCTTCTTTTTCTGCTTTTTTTTTTGGGCTTTGTTAGTACGAGGAGCCACGCTGTTATCCAGTGTGGGCACTGTGGATTAACACTAATCAGGGCACTGTGATGCAGTGGTTAGTACTAGCAAGAAGGTTCCTGGTTCAATCCCCAGCTGGGGCCGGTCTGTGTGGAGTTTGCTCAGTGCCTTATGGCCACAAATGTGTGGTAGATAAGTTTAAATGTACTGATTAGAGCACTTTGGGTCAGTAAGCCTAGAAAAGTGCTGTATGACTGTGAGCACACACACACACACACATTTACGATGGTACGATCACTGAACCATCGAAGGTTTATTCAAAGCGAGGAGAAAAACACTTGAACAGCAGATACAGAACGCCAAACAACTCATTATGTTTTTAATGTTGCTATTTTACAACCCCAGCTCTAAAAGGTAAAAACCTCATAAACCCAAATTTTATTCACATAGAACACAGAAACATATCAAATGTTTAAACTCAGACATTTGACTATTTCATGAAAAATATTAGCTCGTTTTAAATTTGATGGAAACAGGAAGTCTCAAAAAATTGGGGCAGGGAAAAAGTGATAGTAAAAAGAATCAGCTGAGGGAACATTTGTAGCAGAAGAGGCTGCAGGTCAAACTGCTCTTCCTGCAGACCAGCTGAGAACATTCAGCACATTATGAGCAGTGCTTTCTTCAGATGTAACAGACTGTTGTTAGCAGAAGAGCAGATGCTGCACAGCGGAAACCATCGCCTAACTTTTGTGAGACATGTTCCTATCATCACATTAAATTAAAACAGCATGCTTTCTCAGTTTGAATAATTCACATGTTTCTTTTGTTCTATTGTGGATCATTGCATTCTGCTTTAAATGACATTTTACATTGTATCATGGATTTGTAACTTGGTGTGTTTTTGTGGTACTTGTACAAATGATAGTAAATATCATTAAGCATTAATGAAGCCTGCTGCACTGATGCATCCTATCACATGATGGCTTTGAACTGTGAGCTGATAACAAGTCAGATGAAGAGTCGCAGCGTCCATGATGTTTCACATTCTGACTGCTCAGACCACAAAGGGCACTTTCTCCTCAGGCCTTCTTAAATGAGCCCTGACCTAGAGAAGGAACTGCTTTTGTGAAATTATTAACCAATCACTGCATTTGGTTTCTATTCAGATTTTACAGTGTTCCCACTGTTTCAGAAACAGGCTACAGGCTTCTAGCCAGCGGTTGACGGCCCGCCGCTGTGCCCGGCTCAGCATTTCAGCGGCTCGCTCTCAGAATTAGCACAATTAGCAAGCGGGAGCAGCTATTAGCACTAGCAAACAACCAGCGATTGGCTAACAGCCAGGGGGAGCGCCAGATGATTTGGCGCTATGTAAATACAACTCAGATGCATTTGCTCTCACCTGAGGGAAGAGAGGCCGCTCCTCTCTCTTCTTCTTCAGGCAGTCAGCCATCAGTCTCTTCATGGCCTTCGGACAGTTGCTGCGAACCTTGCTGAGGTCAGGAGACAGATAACCTCGACCCACCATGAATATGATCTATGTTGGGAACAGAAGGTACAATGACTGCAAACAGCTGGCATGGCTGTGTAGGTGGACATCAAGTAAAACTGCTAAGAAGTGATCTCAGGAAAGGAACGTCTGTGCAGGTCCTCAGTCATCCAGGTCACAGCTGGGGCTTGAAAAGGGGCGACTGGACTCCTGTTTTTAAAAATCTGAATAGAAACAGAATGAAGTGATCTGCTAATAACTTCAAGCCTCTATTTAATTAAGAAGTCCAGTCGCCCTTTTTCAAGCTCCAGAGATTAGGACAGGAACAAAGCAGGCTTCACCGAGCACCACTCCTCACTGAGGACAACATGAGAATGAAATAAAACTGCTTTAATATGCACCAAAATCCAGCCAGACCATCTCCTCCATGTGACATACCTGTAACCTACTTCTGTGTGGGTCTCACTCTTTAGCATTCACTAGAATGTGGCTACAGATGCACGAGAAGACCCACAAACAGTTTCTGGACACTGTCACTTTGTGTGTGTGTGTAATTTTACCTTCGTACACCACTGCCATGGTTTCTGAATCAAATAATCAACATGTGATTTCAGTGACATATAGAGCAGATTAACTTTTACCAGAATGACAGGATTAGGAAAATAAAGGAAGAGCGAGCATTCCACATCATCTGCCAAAAATGATGGCGATAATGTGACAGATGGACGTGTATGGCTGCCAATGGAAACCAGCTCACAGTGTTTATTGATGGTACAGCAGGATGAACTGTAAAGCATGCAGGGCTATACTCCCTGCTCACATTCAACCAAATGGATTAGACAGCAGCTCACAGTGCAAATTCATAATGATCCAAAATGCACAATAAAGGAAAATAAAGGAATTTCTCAAGGGAAAGAATTGGAATATTCTTCCGTGGGAAAGTCAGTCACCTGATCTCAGTCCAATAGAACATGCTTTTCAGTTACTGAAGGCAAAACTCACAAAGGAAGACCCACAAATAAGCAGCACCTGCAGACTGCTGCAGTAAAGGCCTGGCAGAGCGTTTGGTGATGTCACCATGTGCATGTCATTCCACATCAAAGGATTTTCATCCGACATTAAAAACAATCCTTGCGTTTAAAGTTGTGTTATTCTGTCCTGCTTCTTTTGGGCCTCTGGAAACGGGACCCTGCATAAAAATGGATCTAACTGCAGATTAGTTAAACACTTTTGTTAAACCCCTGAAAGCTTCCACTTTAATCACATCTTGATTGTTTGATTTGAAATCCACGTTGGGGCCTAACAGCACCGGCAGCAGTGTGATCCTCGCAGCCGCTCACCTGGTCTCTGTTGTTGATGTTGGAGTAGGGCAGCGCTCCTGACATCAGCTCGTAGAGGACGATGCCAAAGGCGTACACGTCTGACTGGAAGCTGTAGGGATTCTTGTCCTGCAGCCGGATCACCTCTGGAGCCTGACAAAACACAATTCACACTCACTGTGGCTAATTCACTTCTTACTGAGTGCAGACTGACACACACAAGGGGAAGGTGTACATGAGTCCATCTTTATTGTATGTTATTGTAATTAAAGGGGGCCTATTATGCTTTGTCTTATTTTCTGCAGTATATCCTGGTACGATCATCTGAGGTACACAGATGGATCTGTAAACCTGAAAGCCCCCCCACCTGCTGTTCATAACCTTTGCCTACAAATGGCTTAAAGGGAGGGTGGTCTTAAAGAGGGGGAGCTAAAACATGCCACTTTGGACAAAGGGCGCCCTGAAGAGCTGCAGCCCAGGATAAGATATTATTATTTTGAACTGTGACTCATGCAAAGCTCCTCTAGTAGAGACCAAAAATAAAGAGCTGGAGTTGGAAATGAGTTCATGTGTGAGTTAACACGTCATCTTTACTCCTCCTGCTGATCTGCGTTCCTGATCACTTCTGTTACTAGACTTCTGATAATATTTCCACTCGCTCTCTGATCCCCGTCTTTAAATATCATTGTAATTCTTTCAGATCATCTCATGGGCAACCCGACTCCATCACGAGCTCGTCCTGGCTGTCTAGCATTTCCACCAGCCTGCACAGACTCAGCATCAGCATCTCGAGTCCAGGGAGCCCGATTCTCTACTTCTACTACTAAAACCCATATTAGTTCAATAATTTTTATTTCTGTCTTAACTATAATTTTTTTATCATTGTAATTGTGATGATTAATGATTTAGGCAAGTAAATTAGGCATAAGCACATTCAGAAAGCATCATCATATGAAAAGAATAACAGAAACTAAATAGAAGAAATGTAAAACTGTCTTGTGGGAGATGAACACCAACCATCCAAAGAATGGAGCCTGAGAGCTGCTCAAACTGGTGGGAACCGCTCCAGCGGGACTTCACTGTAGCCAGACCAAAGTCCCCGATCTTCACCGTGAGGTCCTCATGGAGGAAAATATCTGGGAGGGAGGTCATGGAAACAGCCTCTTCTACACATGCAGGACGATTCTAAGGCTGCAGCTTCCATTTTTTTTTAATCAAAAATAATAATAAACACTCGTATTCTATCAATCAGTTAACAAGTCAGTGAACAAGTGTGCGGAGTTTGACGGTCTAGCTTGAACAGTTGCATCTATGGTGTGAATCTGAACACCGTAGCTCACATCGTTCTCCAGTTCGGCCCAACGTTAAAGCTTTTGTTGCTGAACAGACGCCGCCAAGCTAAAGGTGACCGTCCCCACACACTGGACACTAGAAGGCACTGAATAAATAATTCCTGCTTTTCGAGTTGTATTATTTCTCCTTCACTTGCACAGATATTCTGTGTGTTGTAGTGCATGTGGTACTACAGAATCACTGCACTGTCATACAACTTTGGTCCTCCTAATAATATTGTATGATGTCTTACTCTGGGATTCCCGCTGTTGGGGATTTTTTTAACTTGGTCTGGTTATTTGGTGAGTTCTCACTACCTGATGGAGGCCCGAAAAGGTCAGGCCTGCTGGAGGTGACTTGACTGGCTTCTGCCTCCACTGAGAGCTCAGGGACATCTTCAAAACTGAGATGTTGATACTGTACCTGCTGGAAGGTGTGTTCCTCTTTCTTTTCCTTGAAATGAAATATTTCTGTAGAACCAAGCCTACTTTATAACAGGCGACCTTGTCTAATGTTTAACTGACTGAATGCAATGTTTCAGAAGGATACTGTTGCTCTTCAGATCTCTGTGTATGATGGACTTGGCGTGCAGGTAACTGAGGATGAAAAGCAGAAAGTTATTAGACGGGCGGCACACACTGTGAAACCTGACTGCTCTTGTTTGAGGGGTTACTCACTCCATGCCCTGAGCAGTCTGCCGGGCTATGTCGATCAGCTTGATCATCTCGAACTTGGTCTCGATGATGTGCAGGTGGTGATATAGGCTGGAGCCTTCGCACCACTGGGTCACGATGGCCAGCTGGGGCTTGGTGGTGTAGCCCATGAAGAGCAAGATGTTCACGTGACGCGTTTTCCTGGTGCAAACACACAACTTGTTCAAATTACAGAACGCCAGCAGAGTGACTCTGACGACAGTAAAACGATGTGTTGCGCGCGGCTGCACGAAGGGAAACGGATGCTAGGAAGGAGAAGGCAGGAGTTACCTGAGGACTCCCACTTCATTCTTGAATGCCTGAAGCTGTTGTGGCGTGGGAGCAGTGACATTCAGCATCTTCACTGCCACATCACCTGGGAGCCAAGGGAAAATATGCTGGTCAAAAATATGCCGAAGTGGATGTTAACTGTGCTCGTATGGGCCTTCCTGCTGACTATGAACACGTTATTCTTATTTACAGGAGGAGTCAGCTGGAGGAGTCCTTCATCAAACCACCTGATCTCCATTGTGAAGAAAAGTGAACCTTTCAGCTGCTCCATCCACCACGTTACATAAAGTTACAGTAAAACATGCAGAACTGTTAACTTAGTCTGACACAATGTTCAAATCATAAATAACTGATAACTGGGGTGGCTGTGGCTCAGGAGCTACAGCAGGCCTTCTACTAATCAGAAGGTTGGTGGTTCAATTCCTGGCTGCTCCAGTCTGCATGCCAAAGTATCCTTGGGCACGATGCTGAACCTCGAGCTGCTCTCAGATGTGTCCGTCGGAGTGTGTTTCTGTGTGTGGATGTTAGATAGAAAGCGCTTAGAAAGAAGTACTTGTATGAATGAGTGAATGAGACACGGTGCATTGAAGCAGTGTGGCCCTTCTCCTCCGACCTCTGCTATCAACGAGGTCAACAGTGAACCGCAGCGCTGGCTGTGTGGGACAACTCCAGTAGTGGCATCAGCAGCTTCTGAAATACTCAAATCAGCCCGATTGGCCATAAACACCATGCCACATTCAAAGTCACTTAAATCACCCCCCCCCCCCATTTTAATGCTCAGGTTGAAATTCGGCAGGTCATTTGACTATATGCATGAATGGTGATTAGATATTTGCTTAATGAGCAGCTGAAGAAAAGTGTCCAGTGAGGGAACACAGCAGCAGTTGTTGAGTCAAATTAGCCGTGTGTGTGTTTATTGTAATGAAGAAACATGATGCCCGGTGCAAACGTGGGACTCGTTTAATAAATGATGAATCTAAGTTTCTTTACTCACTGCAAGTGTGACAACCCAGCGTGGTCTTACCGTGCCACTTTCCCTTGAAGACTGTTCCAAAAGATCCAGAACCTATCCTCTGACCCAGAGTGATCTGACCTTCTGGGATTTCCCAGTCATCGCTGGAGTCCCGTCTCCCCAGCGTTTTCTGTTTTAAAGGACACTCAGTCAGCACACGCACACAACGAGCACAACACTAGCATCGGTGACAGGCCCTCACCATCTTATTGCGGTCCTCGGACGAAGAGGACGATTTGCGCTCCCTCTGCTGGCATGGTGACTTCTGCGGGACCTTGACATTGGTCAGAGAGCCAGGCAGAGAGGCGGGAGGCGTGGCAGACAGACCTGTGGTTGAGCCTGGAGAAGAAGATAGAAGAGTAGAAGAATAAAGGTTTGGAGGGTGGAAAAGACTAGTCAAAAAGATTCAAGAAGGCGGGGGTGGGGTTGGGAGAGGGCAGAGACTGAGGCTTCTGTATCAGTTTTTGTGTGTGTGTGTATATGTGTGTGTGTGTTCACATGTACAGGACAGGTGAGGGGGTGCTTGGCTGGATGGCAGCTGTTGGTGTCATGAACTAGGCTTTATATTTAACGACTTCTTTTAGGGTCACAAGACAAAACACGCAACTCCCTGTTTTTCCTCTGCACTGCTCCTGAAGTTAGGATTTGTGTTTTAGGCAGGATCTGAAAGAGCTACTTGTCCTTCCAACAGTTTTAATCATCTCACTTCAAAAAAGGCCTTTAAAGTCGTTTTTGCTAATCTGAGCAAAGAACATGACCAACAGTGTAAAGACCTGTTTGGGAAGCAATGTGATGACAGAATAAACGTCAGCAACTTCTTTGCTCTTTTGAGCTTTATTTGTAGTCTGTATTGATTACAGTGTGAGAAAGTGTCATCTTTATAAGTGTGCTAAATAAGCCATGCACTTAACCCTGCAGTGTGCAGTCAGTGTGTGTGCGGTCAGTGTGTGTGCAGTCAGTGTGTGTGCAGCCAGTGTGTGTGCAGTCAGTGTGTGTGCAGTCAGTGTGTGCAGTCAGTGTGTGTGCAGTCAGTGTGTGTGCAGTCAGTGTGTGTGCAGTCAGTGTGTGTAGTCAATGTGTGTGCAGTCAGTGTGTGCAGTCAGTGTGTGCAGTCAGAGTGTGTGCAGCCAGAGTGTGCAGTCAGTGTGTGTGCAGTCAGTGTGTGTGTAGTCAGTGTGTGTGGTCAGTAAACTCTGACAGACTGAAGCAAACCTAAAAAGCATGCAGACTCTCAGAGAAGCTTGGATGTGTCCTTTCGTTCCTCAGCGTTCTAACTTGATTTAGAGAACAGTACTTCACAGACTATGATGTACTCTGAAGATCACACTGATATATTTGTAACTTACTGATTCAACACCACCCCGCACACGTCTGCTGATTTTAAACAGCTGCCAGTTTAGACAATAACTATAAATGTTACAGTTCGCTGTTAGAGTTGAAATCCTAATAAATAACTGAATAAAATCACAATAAATACTGCAAATGAATCTTGATGTTTGTTTCTCTCAACATCGTTATTAAATTACAACCCTGCTCCCAAAAAGTCGGGAGACTTTGGAAAATGTAAAAACAGAACCAAGATAACAAATATCAAATTAATATGCTCTGAAAATATGAAATAATTAGAATATGAAAAGAATATGATTAACTTAATTTTAATAGCTTGCTAACAAGTTGTTCCAGTGAACGGGACACGTGAATTTTTACTGGTACACCAACACGAAGCTGTGCTGTGAGGGGTGTGGTTGAAAGAGCATGTGAGAACATAAAGGCAAAGAGCAGGGAGAAAGTGAAGGCTGGGGTGGAGATGCTGGGGTGTGTGTGTGTGTGTGTGCATGAATGGAAGAACAACACAGGAACACACAGAGGCCTAACTACCTCGGTAAACAGGCTCGGGCTCAAAATCAAACACTATGTCATTGGGATAGGAGTATAGGAGGGGGCTTGAGGTCCGTGTTCGGTGCTTCCTCAAGCAGCAGGCGGGGTGGGTCGGGGGGGCTGCAGGGCAAAGAGAGACAGACAGACCATCACTGCTACTCACCATGCCCCTCTCTGACTAACTAGGCTCTAACTATGGCTACACAGTCAGAGCTACATTCAGCTGTCAGTGTTCAGAGGCCTGTGCTACGAAGCAGGTAACCTCAGGGTTAACCCTGAGTGTCCTAATATGAAACTGATTCACTTTGTACCAGGGTATATCGCCACGGTAACCTACACTGTGAACGCCCTCGATTAGAGATCAACAGGTATGACATCACCACCTAGGGTACCCGTGTGTACTTCACACGTATTACCCG
Organism: Cichlasoma orientale; assembly: GCA_034780415.1. Taxonomy (NCBI): domain Eukaryota; kingdom Metazoa; phylum Chordata; class Actinopteri; order Cichliformes; family Cichlidae; genus Cichlasoma; species Cichlasoma orientale. Next base: position 242,823 of record JAVDPK010002463.1, read on the forward strand.
AGTCTAAAGCTGCGGTGTTATATTTGTTCTTTCCTCTCAGGGCGTGGAACCCACCACGGCTGCAGCTGACCGATACAAACTAAACCTGTGTTCCACACAGGTGCACACTAATCTAATGGACTACTGCATTACAACCCTTGTGTTAATGACAGAGTTGTGTTAGTGGAGGCTCTCTTGTCTGACTTCAAACAGGCTAAACTTTATTATAATAGTTTCAAGTCTTACTGGCCATACCTCACACACACACATACACACACACAAACTCACTCATACAGGCGTTTAATACTGAACTAGTAAACCTTGTCTGCAGCTGCTGCGTTCCTTCAGTCTGTATTATGCGTTTAACATCTTCATATTAATTTGATGGTATCGTTTTATCTTCCTTTGTCTTTCTCTATCCCTCGTCTGCCTTGAGCTGTGATGGGTCATTTGCCACCAACACCACCCCGCAGGTGAGACACCGGATAACTTCTCAGCTTTGTGTGACCGCTTATTATGACTGTTAATGACACAGTAAGTCAATCCAGAGAAGAGCGGGAACGTTGGACTCACTTCGTAGTACAGGGCCCTGAGCTCACGCTGACACACACAGTAAGGTTTGAGCTACTTTGGTCAGACTGGCTTTGGCTTTTTTACTGCACACTGTAGTCAGCCAATAACTGAACACTACTCCTCAGATTAGATTCAGGGCCTCAGACCGCCACACAGCACTGATGTAAGCCACTGCAACATTAACGAATCTGTGTGTCACACATGTCCACATTGTGTGTTTTACTGCAGGTCCACATTCAACTGGAAATCAGTCTCATTCATTGACATTAATACATACTTTCTATGTATTATGATGCTTTGGTGCAAAGTCTGTTTGGTCCACAGTCCATCAATCTGTAACCATGACGACCATATGGACTTTAATTTATCTCTGCAGGATTTTATTGTCACCAAAGATGTGATGAAGCTGTAAATTTATTAGTTGCATATGAGGAAGAGCTCGGCCTGGAGGAGCACTGAGACCGCAAACCCTGACCAACAAATCTTTAGCTCACTGCTCTCAGTGACTGGCAGGTTACAGGACTAAACATACACACACACGCACGCACACATTCACACACAGACACACACACACACACACGCACACACACACACAAGCACAGAGACGTGCGATGATGGGAAATTAGCTGAGTGTGAAGTCTTTGATCTTTACCTCCATCTGATCGTGGCAAGCCCTGATCTCGGATCAGGTCCTGGAACAAAGAAGAAAAACAAATATGAACACTGCGCATCATTCCAGCCAGTCAGGACCACAGGGTGGAACACACACAGGGTGGAACACACACAGGGTGGAACACACACACGGCACAACCAGGATTTGCAAACTGAGGGTATTTATATGGATCCACATCATCAAACTCCAGAGCCTGAATATAAAAGAGGACAAAAAACTGATCCTTGCATTGTTCAGAACTAAAATACTACTATTAATAATAATAATAGCAATAATCACAGCTGTGCAGATGGAGGCGGGTATTCTTTCCCCTCTAACGGGGCAGGATCATAACTGTGCTTGCAGGGATTTAAAATAAAGTATCTATAACAGTTATATCGACGATCATTTTATGTCAGGACTACTTGTAGCTGTTGTGTTTCTTTCTTCACCAAATGGCACAAAATGAAAATCAGAAACACAAAAAAAAACAGGACTGCATCATTTTGAGAATTTGGCCTTATTGGGCAGAAACAAATCAGCTGGCATCAAAAAAAAGTGAGAATGTCAGCAGGCTCGGCTAGAAGCTTCCCTCCGAGTGACACACAAACGTAACACATGCTGAACCTTACAGAGGCAACGCACACAAAACTGTGACGTTAATGTGACGTTAACGTGCACATGTGAAACCGCACATGTGCACGTGCACGCACACACACGCACATGTGCACGTGCAGACACGCACACACACACACACACACACACACACACACACACACAGCTTCAGTTTCCATACATATGCCCAGCAGACTCACATCGATGTTGACGGGCTCGATGGTGTTGATATGGACATTGGGGGCAGAGGATGAACGGTCCCGCTGGCCAAACTGGTTGCGGTGGTCCTCCTCGTTGGGCCGGAAACTGGGCGGGATGGGTATGGACTTGGACGGTGACACAGTGCTGTGGCATATAGAGCTTGAGAGACAATGTCTGTTAGTAAAATAAGCTGGAAACAGTTTTTTAAGACTTGAATCAGATACTTTTTATGCACATTTCCTTTGTGAAATTACAAAAAAACAACCAACCCAATACAAAAACACACATATTAGCTTCAAACTCCAGTCAGCATAAAGAAGCGCATTAGGAGGAAAAACATCTCCTCCTTTTCAGGCTGGAGGACTCACCCAGTGGAGTCGGATGGGGGAAGTGATGGGCAGGCTTCAGACACAGGCGTGGTTCCCTCCGAGGAGACCTCCTCCTGGGTGAATGGATGATGCTCGAAGAACTTTGACACTAGCAGCAAGCTGCAGAATGCGCATTAAGATAAAAAGAAAGAATAATTCTAATTCAGCGCGTCTCAGCAGATCACAGCTGGAGCCTCAAACAGATCAAACTAGTGCTGAGCGAGCGCGACCCGGACCCATTCACACTGCGCTCACACAACTGCCACTGCTCTGCATTTCCAACTTGTTTTGCAGCTCTATTAACTATTACACACGTCTGTCACTTATTTCCATAGTTTTGGTGTCATGATCAGTTCATTACACACTGTAAAATTAAAATTCACTAATAAACAAGGATTACAACAAATAACACAATACCTAATATATCTGAATGATTTCTATATTAACACAATCACAATGAGAAAGTTAAAAATGAATTTCAGATGGTTTCACTGGAATAAATAAGGTATTTAAAAAAGCACTGAACTGCTGATTGCCTACAGTTGACCTCACAACTCACATTTAAATAAATTCATTACTGTAAAAGTACAACAGCATCCACATCCCCCTCGGACCTGCACCCTCTCTTTCATCCAGCGTCCACGCTGCACCTCCTCAGCTCTGCACCTCCTCAGGCCTGAAAACCGCCTGATTCGGCCGCTCTGTGCAGATTTCACTCTCTATTTGCTCAGATGAGTTCCTCACACTCTGCCACAATTCAGCTACAATTCCCTCGCTGCTCTGCAAAGCCTGCAAGCCACCTGGTTCTCCATGCAAATAATCAACAAATCAGGGACCCGCTGTATCCCTCAGAACTGTCACAGGCACATTCTCATCACCATCAGCCGAGGGAACAATTCCTTACATCAGGATAGGAGAACAGACTTCCAAATCTACATGTTGATGCTCAGATGTGCAAAGAAGAGCGCAGCAGCTTTTGGAGATGTGCTCTGTTTACTCAACAAAAATCAGTTAATGACTGTGTGGCCATGTTTCCTGCAGTATGCACTGAAAGACTCCACATTACCAGCTCTGTCCTCGGCACTTGTTTCTGATTCTCATTGGATTTAGGAGGGCAGTTTCAGAGAGTAAGAACATACTCGTCAGGGAGTGTTTGGCGGTTCCCTCCAGACAACAATTCCTCCATCATTACTAAATCACGCAGCTGCTCCAATGTCTTAATTACCAACGCCAAATACCAGAGATCAAAAAGTTCCCAACCGCGCTCCACCTTCTCTGGCTTTATATGAGTGCCGGTGAGCCTCCTGCAGCTAATCAGCATAGGAATCAATCAGAGAGGAGAGCGCAGGTTAATAACAGGAAGACAACAGCAGGCTGACAGGTGTGCCGCCTTCCATAACTAGAACATAACCAGAGGTTCTCGGTTCCACGAGCAGAGGTAACGAATTAATTCAATAATAACTAAAGTACCATAACTACATAATAATGCAGAGAAAAGCAGGTTAAATCTCAAACTGGTCACTGTAGTTTGTTACTTCCTGTGTCACACTCACTCTAGCTGGTCATAGTTGACACACATGAGAGGAACCTCAGTGCTGCAGCGCTGGTGGAACTTGTAGCCACAGGTCTGACAGCGGAAACCCTGGAACAACAGCTTTCTGCAGAAGTCACAGAAGGCCAGCGTGAAGAAGGTCTTCCTCACCTGTTGATCAAACACAGTGAAAGCAAACGTGGCACTCACCTGTTCTCCTGTCAGTCACTGTGTGATTTTTTAAATAATACTTACAAAGTTGTGTGTGGTGAGCGGCACATTTTCCAAAACTTCTACATGCAGCTCCTCCCCTGTCAGCCACGAGATGTCTGTGTCCCAGCCAATAGGCTTTTTCTCTCTGAAACAGGAAGTGGGGTATCAGAAACTGCTGTTGGGCTAATACAGGTTGTTGGTTTGGCCTCCACACCAAGAGCGGTGCAGAGCTAACCATGATGGTTTCCAGCAGAAAACCCACACATCCTACTGCTGCACGTTCACTGATCAGCTGTCAGAGAGACGGCCTCACATGGACTCTTTGTTATACAGAGGAGGTCACGGTCAACTCACTGACTGCAAAGTGCACGGGTCAAATTATCAGCTCTCACTTTTTCTAATTGTACTCTCATGAAGTTTAACTTCTAACACGCTATCTGAGGTGGAGCTCTTGGGTTGTTGCACATTCTGACCTTTGGAGGAATGCCCACTTCTTGAAAGATTGTTGCATTGTGTTGACGCACACCCGACTGCTCCAGACCTGCAAACTGTCCAAACCTCTGGTTTCATAGAGGTGCTCACACTGGCTGATGATCAATTAATCAAGTACATGTGATTAGCAGCACCTGGCTGCTGGTTACCTTCTTATTCCCATGGAAACAGTAAGGGTGTACTTAGTTTTTCAAGGACTGTGCAGAACCATGTGAAAACTGTTTTTTCACAACTGTGCACTTCACATGAAGGAGAGTCACGACTGTTATCATACTCATGGTCATTATTATCATTATCATGGCAGCAAAGAAAGGTCTGAGACTGTTTTCACTTAAACTGGTGTGTCAGACCGTCAGTGCAGCCTGACACACAACCAGTGCAGCTGCACCTCACATGCCTGCCAGCCCAGGCTTATATCTGCAGTGAAGAAGCAAATGTAAAATGATCATAATAATGCCACAGTGAAGCTGGCCCTTTGAACATGAAATGTAATAACTTCATCATTTTGCCCTATAAGACATTTGTGTCAATTCAAATATTAGAGCAGTAATTTAGTCATTGAGCTACGACATCTTAAGTCAGAGCCAAAAATGTGTTGTGGGAGGTCACCGAATCTAAAAAAGTCTAAATCTTTCAAATAAACTCTTTTGGCCAACTTTGAGCAATTTCACTGATCATCAGGTAACACTACATTTACAAGCATGGGATGGAGGAACAGCCATGCCAGCAGTGAGGCATGAATCAACTTTTAAATATTACTGCTGATTGCAATTCAGATAAAAAGCTGCAATTAATATTAATGAAATGTTTTCTTCTTCTAATCTTGCCTGTGTGGAACCCACTGTGGGACTACTTGCTCCCAAAGATAAATATTCCAAAATAGGAAGGGTGCATTCTGGGCTCTTTATCTAAAGAACATGTTAGATCTGTACCACTCAGAAAGTGCGACATAAAAACAATTTCCCAAACTTCCTAAACTTAAAAAAAATCCCTGCAGTTTTAATAACTTGGCTAAGAGGAGCTCTTTCATGGGTGTGGTGCAGAAACAGAGCAGAGCAACGCCTGTTTTCTCTCATCTGTACCGTAATAAACAGGGATGCAACAAAGATCTGCGGCTCATCTATTACAGGCCTGCTGTTGATAATGGAAACTTGCTCTATAATTATGTCCAACTAGGAACGCAGCTCCTAGTTTTTTGCCTCTGACAGTTTAAAGGAGGGTGAGGCTCCTCACACACACACACACACACACACACACACACACACACACACACACACACACACACACACACACACACACACA
>JAVDPK010002463.1:259093-269577 GCA_034780415.1 Cichlasoma orientale
CTGAGCCTGGTTCTGCTGGAGGTTTCTTCCTGTTAAAAGGGAGTTTTTCTTTCCCACTGTCACCAAGTGCTGCTCATTGGGTGTCGAATGATTGTTGGGTTTTCTCTGTATTATTGTCGGGTCTTTACAATATGAGGCGACTGTTTGTTGTGATATGGCGCTATATAAATAAAATGGAGCTGAACTAAATTACAGTGAAAGTTTAATGCTGTGTGTTCGGTTTGGCTCATGCAGATATTACAGACTACAGACATTTCAATGAAAGTAATCTTTAGCAAATTTACAAATTTAGAATTTTTTATTGTAAAACCACAATAATTTATAACAATACTGATGTTATTGAGGAAATAAATGAATAAATAGCTCAAAGCTCTAATAAACACATTTAAGAAATAAATAAATGGTATATAATTTGAATGTGAAAATATCGTGTGTACAAGACAGGAAGAGGAGACAACTTGATGTTTGTGTCTGGAAATTAAAATGTAAATATTACAGAGCTTTTTTAATCTTGCTGAGACTACTGCGGTTCACTCAGTGCTGCACGCTCTCCAGATTTAGTAGGTGGCTAATACTGACAACCAAATAAGTAGCTAAGTATTAAAAAAATAGGAATTTAATTATGAAATCAAACACATTATATTACAATAAATATCACTGGTAAAGCTTCGAGTCATGTGACACTGGAGTAGGAGTTGATGTTTTGGTCTGCTCCACAGTTTCTCTGTTTCTGAAACAAACACGGAACTGAAGGCTGCTTATTAACAGCAGCTCGACTGCTGAGGATCAATCATCTGAAAGACTGAAGCCAATCGCAGCCTTCAGCAAACTGCCGCCTCCCACTGAGCCTTCCAACATTCTGATGTCACCAACTTTGTTTCTTGTGTCTCATAGTTTGTGCTTTGTCCTGTTTGTTGTTGCTCAGCTCTCTGTACCCCCCACCCTTCATGTGTTGCTCATAGCTGACACTGGACAGTTGGGTTTCTATCTAGAATGTTCTTTGCTCTGATCCATCAGTGTTAAACACCTGTACTGTGGTGATTTGGTGCTCTACAAATACACTTTGACTGACTTGAATTGCACTTTTTAAAAAAAAGGGGTTGCAAACCATGTTTTTAACATTGATACCGGGAGCCACTGCTTTAATACTGATAATCCATCATCACCACCTTGTACTTTTCCTCGGAGTTCTGCTCCTGTGTTGTTTCAAACGGACCATACTCTGAAGCGAATATGAGCAAAAAACTCTTATTTGTGAAAAGCCTTTCCTTTCTGATTACATGATAATGACAACATCACATAAATTGTGATGCTTTTGACAGTTAATATAGTCTAATTTTGGATGAACAGAGTGCAGCTCAAAGCTCCATCAAACATCCTCCAAGCTCACAGCTCAGCTCGCATTACTTTTCAAAGCACAGCAGGTACAAATCATAGTTTCTGCTACTGTCCTGTTACAGTCCTGTTACAGCCCTGCTACATCCTGCTGCAGTCCTGTTACAGTCCATACGGAACTACTCGACTCGACTCGACTCGACTCAACTCGGCGCGACTCGCCACAGTCTTGGTTTGTTTCCATTGCAATTGAGTACCATCTGGGTGGAGTCGATATTGCGACGCGGGCAGTAGTTTCTTGACGTAATTTGTAAGTGACTCATAACACAACAATGGATGAGCTAGAGGTAAGCTAACATAGCTAATGCCAGTTTAATATCATCATCATGCACAAGTCCCCCGTACAATGTTTTAATGGATGAAGGTTATCATAGTTAAGTATTAACCCTATACCGCCGAACGTGTTATAATCGACTCAGTGTACTTTAAAAGTGCTGCCATTCGCGTACTTCTGGCCACAATTACCGTAATAACCCTATGTTGGGTGTGAAGCGCAGTTTCTTAGCTTTCAGAAACCGTTTGAATTTTTCCGAAAAAAGTACCTGGTACCGGGTACTAATGGAAACACCTTCCAGCTGCACCGAGTCGAGTCGATCCGTGTTGAGTAGTTGCGTATGGAAACGCGGCTTTACAGTCCTGCTACACTCCTGTTACAGTCCTGCTAAAGTCCTGCTACAGTCCTGTTACAGTCCTGCTAAAGTCCTGCTACAGTCCTGTTGCGTTGCTGCTACAGCCCTGCTACAGTCCTGCTACAGCACTGCTATAGCCCTGCTACAGTGCTGTTACAGCCCTGTTACAGTCCTGCTGCAGTCCTGTTACAGTCCTGTTGTGTTCCTGCTACAGTACTGCTGCAGTCATGATGCAGTCCTGTTACAGTTCTACTACAGTCCTGTTACAGTCCTGTTAAAGACCTGCTACAGCCCTGTTCCAGCCCTGCTGCGTTCCTGCTACAGTCCTGCTGCGTTCCTGCTGCAGTCATGATACAGTGCTGTTACAGTTCTACTACAGTCCTGTTACAACCCTGTTACAGCCATATTACAGTCCTGTTACAGTCCTGCTGCAGTCATGATACAGTGCTGTTACAGCTCTGCTACAGTCCTGCTACAGTTCTACTACAGTCCTTTTACAACCCTGTTACAGCTATATTACAGTGCTGCTACAGTCTTGCTACAGCCCTGCTGCAGTTATGATACAGTCCTGCTACAGTCCTGTTACAACACTGTTACAGCCCTGTTACAGTTCTGCTACAGTCCTGTTACAGCTATATTACAGTGCTGCTACAGTCTTGCTACAGCCCTGCTGCAGTTATGATACAGTCCTGCTACAGTCCTGTTACAACACTGTTACAGCCCTGTTACAGTTCTGCTACAGTCCTGTTACAGCCATATTACAGTGCTGCTACAGTCTTGCTACAGCCCTGTTGCAGCTCAGCAACAATCAAACTGAAGTGCTCTGTACTAAACATCAGTAACAAGTTAAATACACACTTGCAGAATTTACAAATGCTTATTATTATAATTATTTAAGTTAAACATACACGCTTACTGACGGCACTGAATGTTACTTCATGTTTACAGGGCTTGAGACATGCTCGGAAATCCAGGAAGTAAAATGCTGCAATAACATTTTACTTCTTGCATTAGTTTTTGGGCCCCAACTATAAAATATAATGACTTTTATAGACAACACAATAGATTTTTCAACTGAGAAAATCATCTTCAAATGAATCAATGATGAACTTGGTTGAGTTCACATCTTGTTTTGGCTCAAACCCCGAGATACTGCTCAGGGAAAAAAGGGACTAAGTATTGTGACTGCAGCGCAGCAAACTCGTTTTCCTCGGCTAACTGGCCTGGAAGCTCTTAGATCAGAACACACTAACCATGCTACAGCTAGCAGCCCTGGAATCTGAGTGGGTTTAGTTCTCGTAGGTGATGTCCAAAGTGAAACGTCTAAATATTCATTTGTAGTTAGAGTTCCCTCTTGTTATGAAATATTACTACTGCTTATATTTTTTACCAAACATGAAATATTCTCAGTTACATGTGCAAATGAGACAAGGTTGGAGAAAGATGCAGCACAGGCAGGAAAGTTAGTGTGTGGATAAGATTTAATCTGCAGTTTTACAACATAAATTTAGACAAATTTTAAAAAAGAATCATTTGGTACCTAAATTTTAAAATGCTTTCACAGGATAGGAAATAGTGTGATTGAAAAAACCCACCACTGTTGGTGGGGACCAGAGCTCACTGTGGCCCTCCACTATCTCTTATCTGGAGTGTGAATGTGTCCATCCTGCCCCCCTAGCTGTTCCAGCCCTACCACTACAGATTACAGGCTGAGAACAGCACAGTACCACATCGTATGAAGAAGCTTAATAGTTACAGTTGAGCTGTCAGATAGCCACGATCAGTGTATTATATGTTTACTGCAGATATTTGAGTTGCGGAGTTTGAAAATCAAAGCATTTACCCGCCTCTGACGGCTGCTCCTGTAGGTGTTGTACACACCAACATTCAGGGTCTCACAACTTTGGCAGCGGCGTCTTTAACGCCTTTCACTTGTAGTCTCTTGTGAGCTCGCAGTGCTCCTGGAAACACTGCTGCACAACTCAGCCAAAGTCACAGCAACACGCTGATAGACGAGCTCTGGACCCTAAAATGGGGCCTGCAACAACCTGCTGAGGCATTTGTCACGTTCATTTGTCATCTTATGGATGACATAACCGAGAAAACGTGGATGTTTAAATGTGTGATAACAGCTGCAATGTTGTATGTTACAAACTTTAACAAGCTGTGTGGTTCAGGCTGCTGTCAGTCCAGCAGTGAGGCCTCTGACCTGCAGCATCAAGGCTAGGCTATATGGTCACTACTGAGGAGGACACAGCCTGATGCTTCCTGCTGTGTGCGTGCGTGTGTGTGTGTGTGTGTGTGTGTGTGTGGTGGAGGAGTTGCGGAGATTGTAAAAGTGCCATATTAATAAAAGTAGCATGTGTGGCTAAATTACACCTCCAACAACACAAGCACGACCTGAGCTAGCCTCCAGTTCCATCACCACCACCATCCCCTGTGAGCGCAGCAGCCTCCGTGGACTGCTCAAAATGAAACTTTGGCCACTCTACAATTCACCACGACGCATCACAAAACGCTGGAACTGCGTCTTTGTTATGTCAACAGCGGTGGTGTGTGTGTGCGCGTGTGTGTGTGCGTGCGTGCGTGTGTGTTGTTGGCGCACCAGGCTGCAGCTGCAGTGAGCCTGGAAAACCAAGCCAGGAGCGAGAGGAATCACGCAGGCCCGAAATAAACACGGCTCCGCAGAATGAGCGCTTCCTCTCCTGCTCGCGTTACTGTCGCACTTTCCGCTCGCTGGGAGCCGGAGCCTGCGAGCGGCCGCTCCTCGCATCGACCATCCACATTTCGCGCACCGTCTCGGCCCCTGCACCGCATCCCCCCCACGATCCCTGTTCCAACCGGTGTTTCCTGAACATTTACATCCAATTACCTCCGCTCGGAGCCCGTGTCCCCTACCCAGCTTCGACCAGCTATCCTGCTGCCGGAGGCTTACCTCCTCATCCTGCGGACCTCCGGGGATCCTCGACGAGCAGGACGAGTCCAGTCCGGCGCCCAGCTCCTCAAGGCCCTGCTCCCTGCCCGGCTCCAGCTCCGTGGTGTCTCCGTTAAAAACGGGCGGTGGGGACTCGGCGCTGCTCAACGCCGCCATTTTAAACTGCGAGAAACTGAGTGGAAAATAATAGAGGAAAACGCAGGCTGGCGCTGAGGACAGGAGGGGGAGACAGAGACACGGGACGGCACGACGGAGCTCCCGAACCTCTGGAACGCGCTCATTCAAAGTAGCAGAGCACTTCAAACAGAACCAGTGCTGTAAACGACCAAACGTAGTTAGTGCCGAGCAGCGGGACCACAGACCCGGGAGTCACCTGGAGGAATGAACCTGGTGGCCCGAGGTTTGCCAGATTTGAACCCCTCAATATTCAGCAGGATTCCGGCTTCACCGGCTGGGGGGGGGGGGGGGGGGGGGGGGGGGGGGGGGGGGGGGGACGGGGGGCCCCCCCCCCCCCCCCCCCGTAACGAATACACACATGGATGTGAGAGGGCCCCAGGTACAGTTACACTGAACTAAGCAGGTGTTCACAAACTGACAGCTGCCTGTAACAAAGAGCACTGAGAACTGTCACATTAGTAATATCTGAGCTCTACAGACAAATAAAGATCACTTTTCTCATTTATCTACATTTGTGTCATACTGCAGCCTTCCTGCAGGTGGACCTAGAGCAGCATTGTACCATCTCAGTGCCCAGCTCCCAGCAGCTTCCCTGAGCCGTCAGTGACATCAGAATGCAGAGATTTGGAATCCTGGAATTGCACAGCAGGAGGTCCTGCTGAGGTCAGCATTATGGCTGGAACACTGACGAGCTTCCAGGACAAAGATGGTGTCAGGATTACAGCAGTTTCCCACACAGAGGAATTTTGAGCCCCCTCCTCGTGATCGTCAACAGCAATAAAACAACACGTTACACATTCATCAGACTGACTTTATTGTGAAGAATAAAGAGTGTCCATTTCTATAAAGTTCAGCCGTTCCTCCTGAACCGTTCAGCCTCTTCTGACTCTGCTCTGATCACAGTGGTCATCAACAATATCAACAATCGCAGCTGTCTGGCCGTTTGGGACACAAAAACATACAGATGGTATTCAGTTGATACACCGGGCCGCTCCGTCCTGCCAGCACACCGAAAGGCCAGAGCAGAGCAATGCTTTGAGGACCACAGTGACGGTGCACACAGTGTTACACAGCAGCAGTGCTGCAGTTCATTTCTTCTTGCCGGCTCTCTTCCCCTCTCCTTTCTTTGGCGTCCCTTTTCCTCTCAGTTTCCTGAGCCGGCGCATCTCCTCCTTGAAGTCTTCGTGCTCATCTCTGGAAAGGAAGCAAAGATTCAGTCACAACAATAAGATACACTTTTTACTTTTTGTGTGCAGTGCAAGAACCTTTTGATCACATGCACTTTATCCTGGTTTCTGTATTTTCCATATCCAGTCTCTACAGAGTTCACCTTTCACACTTTATTGTATCGTAACTACTTTTAAAACATGTCCCCCTCAAGCTATACTGAATAACCCATAAAGACTAAATTAAAGTGTTTTGTGTATTTTTATTTTTATTTTTTGCAAACGTATATTTAAAAAAAAAAAGCTGTGGGGAACCATCATCCCCCACAGCAGGAGAACCATCTGCAGAGCTGATAGAAGATCCAGGAACTGTCCACATCACTCAGGACTCAACATTTGATAGGTCCAAGCCTGCTCTTTACCCTGGTCTGTAACAGCTGCACAACGTACGCGTTGGTTCATTGTAACTATTTTTAAAACTCTAGTAAAGATTGCTGATGATAATCGATCTGCTAGAACACAATCGTCTTTGCTCTTATTGCTAAAACAGAGTCGCTGCTAACGAGCAGGCCCACAGCTTCCATCTAAGGGTTCTCCACCTCGGACCGGCCCACCGGACACGCTGCTGTGGTGGAGGTCCTCGAGATCGCTCAGCTGCTTTGTTAGCAGTTAAACAGCCTCCAGCTCCAAGGCAGCGTTGAACTGGTTCACCAGGCTCAACAAGGCTGCAGACCGTTGGCAGTGTGAGTGCATCTGCAGGACGGGATACTTGCTGGTTGCTCACTTATTTGTCTTAAAGTACTTGGCCCACAAAATTTGCAGAGCAGAAGCAGAATTATTTAATTTAGGAGCATGCACATTTTCCACACAAATACATATGCTGTGAAATATTTCTTATGCCTGTCCTCACGGGAGCAGTGCTCAGTCTGTGGCGGGGGGGGGGGGCAGCAGAGGGCTGTGAACCAAGACATTGTTTAGCTCAGCTGCTCTCTCCCGGGGATTTTCTTTACTTCTCTTTATTGTGTTGTTCTGCTCAAGGTTTGCCTCCAGCGTCCTGCTGAGTCCTTGCATTTCCTCAGCTTCACCCTTAGGTTGTGCTCGACCCTCCTCAGTCTTCCATGTCAGCAGACCTGAATGCTTTAAGCAGTTAAGCACGTCTTTAAGGAGACTGATGAGCCAAGGCTTCTTGTTCACAAAGCAGCACCCAGGCCTGGACGGTAAGATGGTGTGCTGACAGAATTTGATATTTTCTGTGATGCAGCCTATTAATGTTCTCCATGTTCCAGCCTGTAGACCCCTGCAGTGCCTCAACAGCCTCATATGGCTACCCCGATACCTGCAGTGGCACTGTCTGCATCAGCAGCACTTCCTGCATCAGCTCTCGTGCTGTTTTATGTAGCAGCACGGCCGACATGCTTCTGAAACGCTGGTAACGTTCTGTCCAGTGAGACGGGGTTAAATCTTCACTAACGACCGTAAAATGTTCTCGACTGTGGGATGAGTGATGTCACACATTACCTCCACATCGGCTGGTTGTTGCATGCAAACAGAAACAACAATAACACAAAAGAATTACCTCAGCAAATAATATGGATGCAACCCACCAGCTACCAGTTCAATGTTCGAGGCACACAAACGTTCCTTCACAGTAACATGTCCAGGATTGCAAACAGGGCAATTCCTCCACCTTTGTTCTTCACTCAGATTAACATCTGCAGCCATGTACTGAGGCACTGTGGTCCAGGAAGTCAAAGTTCAGCCATGTTTCCATGAAGCACATAATACTACACTTAGGGTATTCCCCCCGGGTCTTAATCAGTGCTCTGAACTCTGAACAAGGACCTCACATTCCCCACGATGATAGCTGGAACAGATGGTTTGTATTTCCTTGTGCTAATTCTTCGCTCAGCTCCACCGTCTCCTCTGTAGCTCCTCGGGGATAACAGGGTCTCTGCGTGCTCAGCACCATCAGCTGGTACCGTGTGTCAACCACGCGGCTCTCACTGGCAATAAACACCACGAGCAAGAAAAACTGCATCTAAAGTAACATAGTAATTACTAATTACTAATTAGTAATTAAGATGATTAAGAAAATACTGGGGAGAAAAAACACACAATAGGTGCTGCAACAGGCTGCAGAGAGGACCTTTAGAAACCTGATACTGGGACCCAGAACGATGCTGGAGACACTTAATCACAGCACACAGAACACGCGGATGAACTGAAGGTGGCAGTTCCATCCAGCATGGCGGCCAAAGAGAAGATCTGCAGGAAAAACCTCAAACTAAAGAACAGGAAAGATTCTACAGCTTGGAGGGACTGACCCGAGAAGAGGGTCTCACTGTTGCCACGTGGGCCTTCTTCAGAGTTCTGCTTTCAGGGTCTGAATACTTTTGTAAATTACTGTTTTTAATAAGTGTGCAAAATATGAATTCTGACTGTTTGAACAGTTTCTGAAACAACTGCACATCCATTTATTCTACATTTGATAAACTAATTTAAATTATTTTTTTTTGCTTTGTTGATGTAAAGATATTTCACTGTTTTGTTATTATTAGTAGTAATAGTATTTATTATAGCAACTGATACAACATCATATTCTATAAACTTCAGAGATGGTGCAAGCCGCTGAGATGTAAACTAAAATTTTAAAATTTTATTCAAATAAACTCTGGCATGCGTTTTTTGCTCGTGTTTAAGCAGCATGATGGTCGCTCGTCTATCCGGCTCCAGCTGGTACTGAATGTAATTAAACTTTTTTCTTGAAGGCAGAAATGGCAGCAGAGGATTTTTAAGGTCACACAAACAGCAAATGAAGCTCAGAGTTAATATCAGGAGCCACTGTTTTACACAGCTGTGTAAAAATCAATGAAGCACTTTTTTAAATCTTCTCACCATGTTACAGGGAATATTGTACAGTACCTGAACAGTCCCATGAACCTGAGCTTCTGGGTCATGGCATAATAAATCTTGTGATGTGGGTACCAGTCATACACCTCCTTCCTCTTGGCCATAGGGGGCTCCTGGAACAGCTGGACCACCTTCATAGATTTCGAGTCTGTTGGACGCACAACTTCTCCAAAGATCTGTGAGCTCAGTCTGGCCATGCGTAACGCGTAGCTGGACAGGCCCGCCATGTCTGAGAAGCACAAAAACAGTAAAACATTTACTGCTCGAAGAGCTCCGACTGGGACGCACTGTGAGTCATGATTATTGAGACATTTTAGCTTCATATATCAAATTCTTTCTTTAAAAAACAGTCCATCAACCCACTTCCAGCAGGTTTTCTCCATCCATCCATCCATGCCTGACATTTTCACTGGACCTTCTTACCATGAAGATGAATCAGGATCTATAATTTGGGACTTTGGGACACTTAAAAAAATGTCTGTTAAAATATGGGGGGAAAATTAAGCAGTCCTATATTTGACCAACACAATGATAAAAATTCACATTGGTAAAGAAAACTAGTGAATTTCTGTTTAATCGTACTTCACAATAACACAAAATGAAACATGTAGGAGTTTCATGCTGGACTGAGCAAATTCGTTTCACCAAAAACAAAACAAAAAGCTCCGATAGTGCTTTAATTATAACCGAGAATGTGATTTTGTTAAATTCATGCACATTTTTCATTTTGGACGCTCCAAACATACCAAAATCCCTCAAATCTCCAAACTCGTTATCGATGTCGTTGTTTTCCGTCACTCCCACAGCTTTCACAGCCAAATGCCACATATCGCCATATCGTTTTTTGATTGGTTGATATGGTCCACTTTATCCTCTCGAAGATATCTGAGGGTGCATGGGAGATTGTCCAACTAGTTTACATGTGTTTTGTGGCCTTGGAGGAAGCACCTGACCACTCCCACCACTTGCTTTGAAACTATATCGGGCCCATGTTGCAGGCTTCATCACGCCACAACATCCAGCTCGCACCGGGTCAGTTAGCTGCAAAGTGTGAAGCAGGTGGGATGAGAATTAGCACCTCAGAGTCCAAGGCCATGGTTCTCAGTTCATGGTTCTCAGTTCATGGTTCTCAGTTCATGGTTCTCAGCAGGGTTCTAAATTAACACCCGCCAACCCGCCAAATGCGGGTAAAAATTCATTTTGGCGGGTGTTAATAAAAACTTACTAGCCAATTTTGCCAGTGATGCAAGAGGCATTACATGCATGACACAT
>JAVDPK010002463.1:274824-286622 GCA_034780415.1 Cichlasoma orientale
ACACACACACACACACACACACACACACACACACACACACACACACACACACACACACACACACACACACATATACTAAAGTGCTTTTCAAGTGTTTCTCAAACTGTGGGGCACACCCCACCAGTGGGGCGCAGAGTTTCATCCAGCAAACTGGGGCATGATGGAATAAGTTTGAGATCCACTGATCTAGACAAAGGCATTGGATTGATGATACAATCAAACAAGGAAAACCTGCCCCCTCAGATACCATACCACTTTATTTATAAAGCACTTTGATAAACAACAACAGGCCTGACCGAAGTGCTGTACAACAACATCAAACATAAAAGACCAACACAGGCCAGAGGATAAAGAGATACGGAAACAAAACAAAGGTCTAAGAGTTAAATAAATAAATAAATAGATAAATTAAAAACTACAAAAAAGTGTTTTAAAATGACAATCAAAGTCTCACGAAGGCCAGGGAGTAAAACTGTGTTTTTAAATTAGATTTAAAAAAGGGCAAGTGAAGGAGCCTGTCTGACATACAAAGAGCCGCAACTGCAAAAGCTCCATCACCTCTGAGTTTGCGTTGTGTCTTTGGAATGAGTAAAAGCATCTGGTCTGCTGACCTAAGGGAACGAGATGGAGCATATGGGTGCAGCAGTTCAGACAGATAAAATGGGGAACGACAATTAAAAGACTTAAAAATAAATAAAATAATTTTAAAATGGATTTGTAAATGAACTGGAAGCCAGCGAAAGGAAGCTAAAATTGGAGTGATGTGCTCTCGCTTGCTTGCAACAGAAAATTGAGCAGCAGCATTTTGCACCAGCTGTAGGCGGTTGTTCAGCTTCTTCTTTTTTCCCCAATTTTCATTAACTCTGAAGATATTTTGCAAAGACGGTGGGTGTTTTGAATTCACTGACTTAATGACAGGTCTGCGTGGCAGCAGCAGACCTGTCAGCAGGCTTTATGGTTTAACAGCAGAAGAGGGCGCCAGATATGAAGAAACAGAAAACTGAAGCCACAGATTCTTCTGGAAGTTTTCAGCTTCACCTCTACAGCAGAATCCTGCTGCTTTAGAGCAAATCAGTAAGCCATGACCGCACACTTGCATGTGCAGATGAATATGAGGCACGCCTGGCATGATATTCATTAGAATGTGGGTTTGTTATGGTAGGGACAAAGATTTGACTAGAATATAATCTTTGAGTGAAAATGAACAATACACACACACACGCACACGCGCACACACACACACGTGTGCGTGCTTGTGTATGTATAATTATGACCAACCATAAATAATTTTGGCTTCTTCTAATCACATGACCCAAAGCATGTTTATGCTGTGTTGTTCATTGCACCCCACAAAAGAAAAAACATACTGATGACAAAACTTGTTCTTCTTAGATCCTGGGGATATATAATGAGTGCTAGAGGCCCCAGAAAGCAGTAGAAACCCCCGTTTAACCCTATAAAATCATATTGAATCTTTGAGCGGAGAACAATGTCTTCTGTCTGCTGTTTAAGATATTTTCAGTACTGATTTGGTCCAGTGTTCATAATAATATCATGCCCTTATTTACCTTTTTAAACTGAAGTTTGTGCACAAAACACTGGTTATTAGTATTAACTCATCCCCAAGTTGTCAAATATCGCTACCCTGTCAAAAATGTCCCTGATGTGTCCTTTGGTGTTGGTGTCCTTGCGAGAACAAATAATTCATACAGATAGGAACAGGATGAGCAGAAGAAAATGTATGGAGGTCCTTCATCTTTTGTACAATGACACATGCTTTGCAATTTTACCTCCATACAAAACCAATTTGCATGAAAGTCCATACTTTCAGCTTTAATTCAAGGGGTTTAAGAAAAGTATTGTATTAACTGTTTAGGAATTACAACCATTTTTATACTTTGTCCCCCATTTTCAGAGGCTGCAAAGTAATGGACAAACATCATTTTAAATATTAGAGTTTGTACAACTGGGATGGAAATCCTCTGCAGTCAATGAATGCCTGGAGTCTAGAACTCATGAGCTATACCAAATGCTGCATTTTCTCCCTTCAGATACCCTGCTAGACCTTTTGTGCATCTGTCTTCTTTTGCTGTTTGGTTTTACATCTCACTGCCTTCACTTTTGCCTTCATTAGCTAAGAAGCATGCGCTGCAGGGTCCTTATAAAATATCCAGTTTCTGCAGAAATGGGATATTCTTCTTGGATGCTGAAGAATATCCCATTTCTTTGCCTTGAGAAATTCTTGGGTTGTTTTTGCAGTTTGTGTCACTATCAGTTTGCACTGTGAAGTGCTGTCCAATCATTAGCCTCATCAATAAACACTAGTGACCTGGTTCCATTGTCTGCAATCACATCTTGAATATTTGATTTAAAATCCAAAGTGTACACAGACAAAAATTGTATAAATGTCCAAAAAAAATGGACCTAGTTGTATTTGGAAGACCAACAAATGTCCACATAAGAAGAAAGGAGTTAACCAGGAGACTGCTGTTCATTTGTTTTCAGTTTGATTTGTCTGCTAACTCACTGTTTAGCTTTGCTTTTATTGGCTGTTCACTTAGGTTTAAACACCAGCGCTACTTGGATTCAGGAAACGATGGTTTCACCTGTCAACACATCCTTCCTGTAGGTGTACCTTTGTTCTGATGCCACCTGAGAAGTTTCAGCTACATAGACACACAGACATAACTCTGAGTCATGGTTCTCAAAACCTTCTGTGAGGTTATTTTCCATTGGTGTGGATGTCTCCACAGTTTGCCTCAAAAGGAGAGCAATACCAGCCTGGCTGCCACAACTGATAGTGTTTCAGTTAACCAACAGAAGATCAAGAAGCAGCCTGTTTAGGAGCTGAAGGTGTGCACTGAGTCACTTTCCCCCCTCACATCATTTCTAACTCAGGAAAAGCTGTCCAGTGTACACCGGAGCGATTTGCTTTTCCAAAAAGCAAATTTATTACTCTGTAAATTTACTGTGTTCAGCATTTTAAAATGTTCCTAATCTTAGTAAACTTGACTTAGCAGGCAATCCAAAAGCCCTCCAGGCCCATTCACAAACTGCTGTTCCAGACTGTTGTGGGGTCATCAGTTCCTCAGCAGGTGCAGGCAGTGGAAACAACCTTTTCACTCCCTCTGATTTTAAGATCACCATCGTGAGTATACCTACTCATTCACAACTGGAACATTCAAATAAAACAGGGCAGTAAAAAAATAAAGCCCTTTATAGTTCATTCAGAGTTCATCCTCTGTTCTCTCTTCTCAGCAGGAGTTCATGTTCTCCTGCCACAGGAAGCAATGATGACGCCACTGCAGTTATTATATGAAGGATAAAACACTAGAAAACAGTTCACAGCCCTTGGACGACAGCTTCTTTTTTGTAGCTCCAGCCTGCATGAGCACCAGATTGCCACAGATTCCCTGTTTCTGTTTTCAGGTTTGTTTGCAGGGACTCAGCTGGAAGAGTGTGATGTGCTCTCATATCAGCTTTCAGTGAGGAACCCACGCAGAAGCAAAAACACTGTTAAAATGTGATCGTTGCTTCTTTAGTTTACTTTTAATCGAATGTAAAAAAAAAAAAAAAAAACGAATGGAAGCTTTGAGGTGGCAGGCAGCTGCAGCAGGACTGTAGCCTGTGAGCTAACGCGGCGCTGGCGCTGATTGGTGGGGACGGGCCTGCTCTGTGGCAGCTGCTGCCTGTGCGGGCTGATCCGCTACGCTGTCCTCCTGCTGGTGGGCTGCGGTCTGCGTGGGCTCTTTGGACTCGCCAGGTTGGTTCACTCTCTAAATGTGAGAGGTGCATGTCATTGCTGTTGCATGTTCGTGCTGGCTCAATTATACTTTTCAGTTTAGTAAATGTGACTTTTTGAAATGCAGCTTCTCTCTCGGTGTTTGATTGCACCCTTCTTTGTCCATCGTTAGTTTTGGTGGGTGGGTTTTGCGGTGGTTAATGTAAAATATGGCCTACTGCATGCTAAACTGAAGACCTTGTTGGTGTGCTGATGTGTTTTGTGCGTGATGGTGTCGCCCTGCTCAGACAGACGGGTGCTGTGGCTGCGAGCTGACACGAGATAAGCGTCCTTTCCGTCTCCGCTGAGCTGCTGCAGCGCCGCGCACGCAGGAAGGACGTGGGCACTTTATCACCGAAAGCGCCGGAGTCCAGGGATTAAACGAAATTGTCTGGAAGCTCTGCTACCTGAAAGGTTTGCCTTAAATTTGCACATAAAGGTCACCTCGACAATGATCCCAACACCGTTTTCCAGAGGTGATGTGAGCTGAGCTAGCGGGGAAGCCGCAGAGGAGCTGTCCGTCTGTCGAGGTGCTGATGCGGCTGTGACAGAACCGAGCATGGCTGCGGGGAAGTTACTGCTCTACGCCGGGCTCTCTCTTTCTCTTTGCGCCCTGGGCATGCTGGCCGTGGCGATGTGCTCCGATCACTGGTACGAGACTGACGCCAGAAGGTACAAGGAGCGGTGCCGAAGCTTTTCCAACCGTCGCAAAGACCCGGGCTTCATCTATATCCCAAACAACAGCCTACCGCTGCGGGCCAGTCGGAGCAGCGTGCCCCGCTGGGAAGCGAAGCTGCTTTTGGCTCGGAACCGGCGGCAGCTGTTCGCCATGAGCGCCGCAGATGAATGCAGCAGGCAGTATAACTCAACCAACATGGGGCTGTGGAGGAAATGCCATCGGCTGGCCTTCGACCACGAAATCGAAGATCGCATCCGAAAAGGTAGGCTAATTAATGACATAAACTGAAGCCAAAGTTAGTGCGGAAATATCATGGCGCAATTCACACTTAACACGGCTGGAATGTCCTGTAACATTTATCACAGCAGGTGATTTACTGCTCTGTGCTTATTGCTCTTTTGATCAAATGGAGAATAAGGGTAACATTTTTTTTTCTGGAATCTAATGCTGGTCCAAAGGCACGCCTTTAGGCACGCCTGTCTCTGCAGACTGCCTGTTGTCATGCTATTTGCAGAAGAGGGGCGCATGTTAATGATGACGCGGAGCAGCAATGCGTGCGTGCTTTGCCTGGTCTCAGCTCTGATTCTAACTTCTGAACCTGCTACTGCAAATTATGACATAATCATTCGAGGATGTGCATGGATTTGCCAGCTCAACCACTCAGCATGAAACAGGAAGAGGTGGTCTTGATGGTAGGACCAATCCTTCCACACTCTAAACATGCATAGAGTGTTCAGTGTGCCCACTGTTTAATCACAGAATGCTCGTACAGTATTAAAACTTGAGGGGCAAGAGGAGGGTGTATCCTCTGGGATCCATCTGACTAAAGAGCATTCTGTGGATGAGCATCCTTTATTTCAAAACAACACTAACATTTGGTAGTCATCAACAATGGCATAGTATAACATATAAAAATTATGTGCAGATGATCAGGATGTAACTTTTTGGGGGGTATAGACTGCAGTAGTCTCCATATACAGTAACTGATAAAAATAATGATTTTGTTGTTTCACAAACTAATGACGTAAGTATATAACATTCTTCTGATTAGTAAACATTATTCATTATAATCTCATTATTTGTTAACAGTAAAATACCTGTCAGTTTGTCATTTATAAACAGTATAAAAGTTACTCCCTTAGTCCCAGCGGGTAGCTCCACAGATTTTTACCCCGGATGTTCCTCCCAATACAACGCCCAAAAGATGTGTGTCCTCCCGGGAACAAGCCAGGGATCTTTCACTTGTTAGTGGATTGTGTAAACCACTACACTATGGAGTCACGTCACCATTCTTTACTATGGTTATTATAAAGTGTTTATAGCATTAGATGGCGTCAGGGTGAACTGTAGGGCCATACGAGACATGGCAGTTTCAGTTACTGTTTATTCCTGCAGTTAAACAAACAACCACCATGATTTCTGTTTGCAAAGGATGAAAATAGTTGTGACCAAATGTAATAGTCAAAAAATGTTCTTCAGACAAAACTCCAGTGCAGGTTCTTCCTTCTGCCCCTGGCAGTGCTTCACAGGCGAGCTGTGTGTTAAGGCAGGGAGGATGAGGTTTCTGATAGAAGTTACTGGCCAGAGTCCAAGATGAAACAGGAGTGTGTGTGTGTGTGTGTGTGTGTGTGTGGTTGTGTGTGCATATGTGTGTGTGTGTGTGTGTGTGTGTGTGTGTGTGTGTGTGTGTGTGTGTGAGCTGCAGCTGTGCCTTCTTTTGACAATGCCTGAATGGCCTTGATGGCCTACCATCTGCAGTAATGGGCAGCCCACAGTCAGAGTGCTCAGTGATCAGATGAATGCCTCCACAGAGAGGTTTGATCTGTTCCAGCCCCATCAGCATGGAGAGCTACAGTGTGGTTTGTCTTCACAATGCCTCTGACAGTGACTTCGCATTGATGGCTCAATAAGGACGTAACAGTGGAGATAAATCCTTAAATCCATGTGCTATGCAGGTACAGTAGTACCTGTTAAGACCATTCCTTTAACTACTCCTGCAGCTGCACCATTAATCCAGCAAACGCTGCTACTGCTAATTCTGTTTTAAATCACAATGATATTCATGCCCACGATGAGGGTTTGTAAACTTCTGACCACAACTGTAGTACTCATAATCCTACTAGTCTGCATCTGCTGTCACTGCTACTGCTTACATGGTATTTCTGCTACTACTCTGCACAACATCTGCTACAGTTACAACTACTCCTGATACTGCTTTGATGCTACTTGACACTAACTTATTGCATCATTGACTGTGTGTATGTGGTGCAAAAACCCTCTCTCAGACATATCTGTGCTGGATGTTAGCCAGCTGCTGCCAGTGAGTTGTTTACATTTTCTCACACAAATAAATAAATAAAAATGAAAACCACAGATTATGGGAGGAGTCGGAGTATCCATTAATAAAGCTGAGTATAGAAAAAGAAAAGGTATAAAACTTTGGGGTGTGGCCTTTATAAGCACAGTTGCATGGGCATTTGAAGATGACAGCTGTGATATTAAAATATCAAACAGCATTTATGAATGTCAAATGCTGGCTTATAAATGGCAGGTTGTTCTATTAAAACGTCAAACAACGGGGAGAACGGGACAAATTATGACCTCAATGGCTTTCCATAGTCATGAGGCTGTCGTTGTGCTGGCAGACAACAATTAACAGAGCACCATTTATTTGCATTTGCTGTAACTTTGATTGACACACTGTGGTCTATACGTGATGCCGCAATTACATACAAATTTTGTGGGGTCAAAGGTCAGAGTAAGGCCCATCAAGCTTTTATTCCACATGCTGTTTTACTTGAACTCAGTTGCAATCTCCAGTCTCTACTACAGGCACACATAGAGAGTATATATCAAAGGTAGGTTGATTTGACCCCCAGCTCCTCCAGTCCACATGTCAAAGTGTCTCTGGGCAGGATACTGAGCACCCTGATGCAGCCATCTTAGTGTGATGTGTGAGTGATAATTAGAAAGTGCTTAAAGCACAGAATAAAGTGAATGAATGAGAACCAGTCCATTTGCAGGCTGAGTTTCATATCTGCATCCTCTTATGACACATTGACCCTGTGGAATAATTTACATTGAAAAATATATTGTTGTTCTTAGTCACGCATCAAAAGCCCGATGAATCATTTCCTGTCCATTTGAACTGGATAATGCTGCTATTTTAAATATAAATAAACATAGCCATTGTTAGATGTAAGGAATGATTCATAACCCATCCATCACTTTGCACAATCAGTTCTGATTTCCTTTCACATTTAATTCCAAATTGAACAGATTGGAGACTAATTTTTTGGTCCTCATACATCTCTCTGGCGTGTGCACTAATGATACTTCAGCTTTCAGTGTTTGGCCAGATCAACATCCATTCATCTCCTCATTTCCAGCGTCTTCCATAATAGCAAGCTGCATCATTATGTAGATTTATGGAAAGAGGACAGAGAGCTGTGGCGCCAGGTCAACAGTTACAGTAAGAGGATGAGTTATCAAAGGATGCTAAATGATTTCTTACTGGGAAAAAAAATGCACAAAAAGGTATTTTTGTGTTTCTGTGCTACATTTCCAATTATGCCATTTGATATAGGAGTTCCATAACAATGCCACAGAAAGCAAGTCTGCAAGACAGCACTGTATTATGAATGATAAACACACACATAAAAATATATGTGTGTGCGTGTGCATGCATGCATGTGTGTGTGTGCATGCGCGTGTGTGTGTGTGTGTGTGTGCATGCGCGTGTGTGTGTGTGTGTGCATGCGTGTGTGTGTGTGTGTGTGTGGTAATCCAGATATTTGCCATGTGAGCTTGGTTTTTAATGCCATGACTGGGCATGGTACATACAACCTGCTGAGGACCTACTGCTACAGCAGCAGCTCAGTCTTTGTCATTGTGCCGGTCCCGAGGCAGGGACAGATAAAACAGCAGTGGACAAACATAAGGCTACAAAGTGGTTTGAGACCGAGAACGAGAAGAATGAGAAAACTAGTGATGTTTGTGGAGAGCAGGATGTCAGAGGGGAGAGGATTACAGAGAGAGTGGTGGGGGTGGGGGAATGAGGCTTCCTCATCTTGTACCATCTGCCATCGCCCTGTGAGGAAAAGGCCTTTCAGGTCCTCATAAAGACATTCACAGTCCTGTCCAAGCAGAAAGAGCAGGGAAATGCCTTGGATTGGATTACCTGATTCCCCAGGAAACCTGGGGAGGGTTAAATTACAGACTACAGGAGGCACAGGTTCCCTGTAAACGAGCCCACTCACCGAGCTACTCATCTGATAGACACATGGAAGGTTTGGCAGGTGGGTGTGGCACCTCTGTGAAGGCTAACTGTCTATGAGGCATAATTTTAATGACAATAAAATGAGAAGCTTCTCTTTTAAACTTGATATTATAGGCCTGCTCCATGTCAAGAACTGGAACCCTAACAACAAAAAGACTCTTGCAACTAGAAGATGACAAAAGAAAAGCACACCTGAAATTACCAAACCAGCTTTATTTTTCAAATTAAATTCAGTGAAGCTGGTATTGCTCCAAATATACAATTTCTTTCTGCTGTCTGAAATCCACCCATCCATCCATCCATCCACCCATCCATCCATCCATCCATCCATCCACCCATCCATCCATCCATCCACCCATCCATCCATCCATCCATCCATCCATCCATCCATCCATCCATCCATCCATCCATCCATCCATCCATCCATCCATCTTTTTAACTGCTTTTCCAGCTCTGGGTTGTTGGGAGGCTGGAGGCTATCA
Organism: Cichlasoma orientale; assembly: GCA_034780415.1. Classification (NCBI taxonomy): domain Eukaryota; kingdom Metazoa; phylum Chordata; class Actinopteri; order Cichliformes; family Cichlidae; genus Cichlasoma; species Cichlasoma orientale. Next base: position 284,046 of record JAVDPK010002463.1, read on the forward strand.
GAGGTGAGGACACCGTTTACATTTTTTATTTTTTGCCATGTCAAAAAGAGAGAGGCTGGTGAGTAATGGAGAGCTGCTCAGCGCTGGTTTGACTTTGCTTAGACAACCTATAGAGTTCCTTTCTGAGGGAGGACAGTCTCTAATATTTCTTTAGTGACAAAAACATGTTTTGGTGTGTCTGTTTATGTTAAGACTTTCCAATGAGATACTAAATATTTGTATCAGTTCTTGATGATACTACTCTAAAAAAATATACAAGCAGATGAACAGCTATGGGCTGATGCTGACTTTCTGCCTCAGTTAAACCAGTATCTGTATTTCAGGGTTATTATAGCCTCCATCGTTTAAAGAATCCAGGTTATTTATGTGAGAGATGTTTTCTTGTGGCTACAGAAATGGAGCCAGGAGTTCTCTTATCCTTCTGGAAACAGTTAAATTATTCACGTGTGGCAGCCCTCTGTGCTCATTAGTGCACCCACAGTCTGAAGCCCAAGTGGACAAACTCACTGACTTCCTGTTAGGTGCCGGAGCAGCCATTAAACGCTGAGACAGATGAAAAATAGATGAAAATATTTCCCTGAGCAGTATATATTACGCACGAAAATGTAGTCTATAAAAGTTCTTCATTTTGTGTGTCAGAAAACTCACTCAGCAGTAATTTATTGCAAAATATATCCAAACTGTCATAATTGAAGTCAGGTACCAGGAGTTTGGGTTCAGCAGGTGATGACATCCTGTTTTACATCCTGATCAACAGACGCAGTGAAATCAGACACAAGCTTCAGTCCAGACTTCAGTGCCAGTTTACTCAAACGTTCTCTCACGCGTCTGCTGTTTTCTCCTGGTTGAGGCTGTAGCTTCAGTGGTAGTGGGGCGACACGAGACCCTTGATTGTTTTGTCTTACAAAGGTTAAGCATAAGGCACGACTGCAAGCTAATGACCCGATTTGTGCTGTTTTCACTCTTGGAATGCACAGTTGTTGGAGACAAACTTTCTCTGTTTCTTCCTCTTAAAGGGCAATTTGTGTCTTCTTTTGCTGATACAGAAAAAGCACTTTGACTGCATCACAGAAGTCCCAGGAGAGTTTTGGAAGACATTAGAGATGAGGAGTGTGCTCAACATGTTTCAGTTCACAATCAGTTCTCAGTAAAATTCAGTTCTTGATTGAATAAACAGAAAAGCCGAGCTGTGGCTAAAACAAAACTGGTCCGCATTAAACTCAGTGAGGGTTTTTCTACAGAAATGTGAATCCAGGTTTTGATCATATTCAGAAATATGAGGTTTAAACACAGACACATCTGGTTCTGCATATTTCTGAATCCAGGATTAAGAGTAGCTCCAGATTGGGAAATCACCGTTTCCAAAGCTGATGATATTACATGATCATGGTGTTAGGTGATAGGAAAAGAACATTTCTCTGCTGAGTGGGCAACACCCACTTTTTGGGAGGCCTGAGCACTAAAGCACCTTTACCCCCGAGCATCTTGAATCTGACTGAAGATCCCATGGGTTTGGGAATTGTAAATGATAGGCCATATGGGTTATCTATGCAACTGACAAAAAAGATTGTGGGACCTTCATGCAGATGTGCAGCAGCGCCAACTGGATTCACTCCATTCATTGATTTTTGTCCTGTAAGGAGGTCAGTATCTCACATCTTCTTACAAACCCCGCAGATCTCTTTAGGGCCATTTACTCACTAGTGGATGGGTGTTGGCATACCAACACAGGTTTTCCACAGATACCCCACTGTCAGAGGATCTGCTAGTTTTTCTTAAAAGGTCCCAGAAAGGTTTTTTGTGGACCTTTGTGAGCGGCAACAATTGCTGGGTTTCCTTTAGTACCTACTCAGCGTGGGTTGACACAGCTGTCAAACATGTCGTAATCGACTCAGTGTACTTTAAAATTGCTGCTGTTCGCGTACTTCTGCCTGCAATTACCGTAATAACCCTATGTTGAGTGTGAAGTGCAGTTTCTCAGCTTTCAGAAACCATTTGAATTTTTCCGATAGGACAAACGGTCGCGTAATTACGGTACTTCAAAGTTCCTTTGATCAGCCGCCGCAGGTGTTAACCAGCTGTTCACGGGCCTCCAGTTTCTCGCTGTCGGGTTTTAAAAATGGCGCAGCCGATTCTGGTGAAGGAGTCGCTCTCATGACTCAACTAGTGACAACGCTCGCTGGCCAATCAGTGGCATGCTGTTCTTCCACGTCACATTTTTGGATCACCTCGGATTGCTTGGAAGCCCGGCTGAGTGGGTACTAAAAAAGTACCTGGTACCAGGTACTAATGGAAATGCCTATAAACCGGGCTGAGTTGAGTCGAGCTGCGCTGAGTAGATACTAATGGAAACGCGGCTAATGAGCCAACCCCCAAACAGGAATGGTGTTACAGGTGGAGGAAACTCACATTTTTCCCTCCACATCTTTTCTGACTGTTTTCACTAGTTCTGCATTTGGCTAGGGTCACAGGGTCACTGCTGGCAGCATGAGGTCATACTTGGACCCTACAGAGGCTGCACAGGTAGTCCAGCTCCTCCAGGATGGCACATCAATACGTGCCATTGCCAGAAGGTTT
>JAVDPK010002463.1:350978-361405 GCA_034780415.1 Cichlasoma orientale
GATGGATGGAGGGATGGATGGATGGACGGACGGAGGGATGGATGGATGGATGGACGGATGGATGGATGGATGGACGGATGGATGGAAGGATGGATGGATGGACGGACGGATGGACGGACGGACGGACGGACGGATGATGGATGGATGGATGGATGGATGGATGGATGGATGGATCCATCTGAAAGCATCCTAGGCTCCATAAGCGATCAACAAGCCGTGTCCTGGTTGGAGTCAACTCTCACAGCAGGACGGCTCCAGACGGGATAAGGATCGTGGGTTCAGACTGGATCTGTTCTGGATCTGTTCAGAGTGGCTGACACAATCTGTAATTGTCAGGAATAGCTTCTCTGTTTCTGTTTCTCTATATTTCTATCTTCAGTTTCTGTCACCTACATTTTGTCGCTGTCAGGCTACAGCTGAATAGTTAGATTTCAAAATTAATTATAGGATTAAATAAATTGAAATAAAAGATTAGGATTCCACCTTCATGTACTTAAAGTTAAATATCACAGTCATCACTGGCACATGTTCATATTCCTCCACTAGATTAAAATGGAGTTACTGCTCTTTATTTACCTGTTGTTATGGTGAATCCTGGTATCTGAGCTCCATTGATGATGGCTTTCTTTCTCTACTCACGCACACGCTTAACTCAGGGGGTGGCTTCCAATAGCCCATTTTGCTTATGAAGGTTCCTCACTGAGAGAGGTGACCTGGATGTGTGTGTGGGCAGCCATAACCAGAGCTGCTCCAATTCTCCTAATACTAAGGAGAGGAGCTTCAGAGCTCCTTTAGCATAGGATACACTGGGGCCGTCCTCTATGAAAGAGGAGGAGAAAATGCCGTCCCATAATTCACTGCGACGGACCATCAGACCAAATATTACCTATAACTGCAGTTTCCATTTCATACCTGCATACCTGGTGATAGAGTTCAAAGCTGAACTCTGAACACAACACTGCTGCAATAAAAGCTACTTCTTGTTGAGTTGTTGCCTTGCATGAAGAACATAGATTTATATCAGCCCTCTAAAGATTATGAGTTATAATAACCAACAACAGGAATTCCTGAAGAAAGATGGAGACAGAGGGTAAGTACCGAGGTAAATATAAAACCTTGGAACTAAATGAGCCTAGACATTATCACAAGCAATCTGGTAAAGGTGGAGGGGAGATGCTGCTTCTTCAGAGTACAGGAGGCTGATCAATGATAACCAACAGGTGTGTGCATCCAGCTGCCCCACATTTCTCCACCAACCATGTCCCACAATGAAAGCAGGCTGGGGTTATATCTGGAAGTACATACTTCTTTTACATCAGAACAGTATCAGGTGATGTATACTTGAGCAGTTCCAACACTTTAAAAGGAAAAGAGCTGCAAAAACATTTTGTAGAAAATAAATTGTGATCAGCTTTTAGCAACAGGATGAATGTATACTGTCAGTTCACTGCCGACTCAGAAGCTGAGATGAATATTTGTTACATCTTAAAATCCAACAAGAAGTTCCCTTCAGCCAAGTCTCTGTCTCAGTGTGTGTCAGCCTGACGCCATTCTTCACTCAAATCATCAACCGAGTCGCGTGCAACTGTATAAATACTGAAGGAATGAAAAGTGAAGGATTTAATATGTTAATTTGTTCAGTAACCATAACCAAGTGCTTCACTAGTTTACCATAATTGATAAACCCACGACCTTTTCCCAGATCTGGTGTCTTGTGTTTAATAAACCTCCATCTAGGCTGCATTAGGCTGTGATTAGCACATGCAGGCGTGTGGTCAGGCACTGATTCAGAGAGTGCTTCATTTGCTGTAGCTCTGGATTTTAAATAGTGGAGTATGCATTTTAAACATCACTCAATCATGCTCATTTAATTGTGAGAAGCAAAAATGATGATTGAGATTAAAATTGGATTCACTGTGCAGCGCTACCACCATCCACTGTGACACCCTCACTGTGAAATCTCTGCAGTACAGAAATGTCATACTTCCTTGATTAGGTTAAATGTTTCCAGTGAACACAATCCACTTAAAAGTTACAGTGCATGTTTTAGAATCCGAGTTATCTCCTGCTTTAGACACCAGGCTTATCACAACTTTCCACATGTTGCTGTGTTGTTGCAGGAACCTTCTGCATCATCTCCCTCTGTACCTGCGTTGCCGGCATCAACTTTGAGCTTTCCCGTTATCCGCGGTACCTGTACAGCCTGCCTGATGACATCGGCCATGGCTACGGCTGGTCCATGTTCTGCGCCTGGGGAGGCCTTGGCCTAACCCTCATCTCTGGCTTCTTCTGCACTTTGGCTCCCTCCGTCCAACCAATACCCAGGTCTACCTGCCCCAAGTCCCGACAGGAGAACGGCACTGTCTGCTAAAGCTGGCTGTACCAGGACCAACTGAACCCACAGATAGACAAGAAACAGAGAAGCTGTTCCATGTGCTCATCTGTCTACTCATCTCCACTCTATCCTGGTTATAGTTTATTTTTGTGTGTGTGTGTGTGTGTGGGTGTGTGCGGGGGTGTGTGCGCGCGCTAAAAATGGGTGTCTTAATGATATCTTAAAAATACGAGAAAAAAACTGAAGAAATATTATCAAAAGTTCAAAGTTGTGCTTATTTTGTTTTTGTGGAGTAGATGCAGAAATGGATCGTGACCAGGAGAGATTTGAAAAGATTACATGGAGACCATGAAAGACTAACTTGTAATGAGTGAGTGCTTGTGGGACGAGAACATTGTGAGAACTGCTTCTGTTAACGGTCTGCTGTGATCGCGGAGAACTTAATGGATCCGCAGAATTGGAGGGAAACATCCAGATTGTTCAGTTCAAGTAACGATCCAGTGGAAGTTTCTCACGGACTTGTGGGCTACATCACAAGAGAATGGACCAAACATGAGAGCATGTGACTAGTGAGGGTGGGAACACGTTTAGTGTCCAACTGTTAATTTTTCAGCTTCCGGGGTCCTTCCAGTTACTTGAAACAGGTGGGCATTGAAGAGATCCGGGACTTCCACTGATGTACATTATTGTACAGAATATTCCAGAGAAATGACAACCAGGCATTGTCATGTTGGACCAGTTCCATCTTGTGTAGGTGCAGTACACTCCATCTAATGCTCCAATATGCCATTTAGCATTTCACACGTGCATTCCTTTTACTGAAACTGTGTTTTCCTTTTTACTGAATCCTTCATGTTGTGAATGAACTGTTGAGCAAATGTGTTTCGTTTTTTTCATCCTAGTCCTAGACCTAAATGTGTGTGAGTGTGTATATGTGGAGAGGATTTATTTTCAAGTATGTACAAAAAAAAAAAAAAAAGTGCAAAGTGATCAATATGACAAAGCAGCGCCCTGGCTCGAGTATGTATGAAGTGGGGAGATGCAGGATCCTGTTTAACTGTAATGAGATCTGCAGATGAAGAAGTCCTTTTAAAGAGGGGCAGCGTGCTCAGCTCTGCTGCACTGAACAGCTACGGAATGCTTCAGTAATTACATCCTTTTTTCCTGGGAATCAGCAAAGCCAGCAGCTGAGATGTGACAGGGCTTTCTGCAGGGCCTCCTCCAAACAGTACAATATATCTAAGCACAAGGTTTCATCTTAGTGTGATGAAAGATGTCTAGATTGATGAAGAGGTCTCTACAAGCAAGGCCTTAGCCACCAACCATGAATCACAAATACTTGAATATACCCACACAATTAGAGATGACAACCATTCACCAAGACTGAATAAAGCAGGGAGCTGCGGAGGCTGTGACAAAAGGCACTGATGACAACATCTAGTCTGTGAGAGCTAAGCCTTGAAATATGACAATAGCATCCGTACCAGGCACAGGCACTGAGGGGCAGTGAGACCACGTTCATCCTCCACTGCATTTCTCTGCTAAAATGTTACAGTGTATCCAGAGATGTGAAGCAAAACCTGAACTGGGATCTGCTCAGAAACATTCAGGTTAATTACAGCTTAGGTCGTGTTTTTGTAGCTTTGGGCATCAGCTGGCCATTACTAATATTCATCTTTTGACTGGGTTATTATTGTTCTTAGTTATGTTTTCTGTGTTAGAGAAACCTGGATAAACATGGTGCAGAACTCTGACGGCAGGTTACTGTGATGCATGGATGTGGGGACCAGCAGCTGCTGTCAAACTGCTTCAAGTCTGAATTAACACAAATGAAGTTGTTTTTTTCTTTCATCTCTGTGCTCTAAAACTTACTCTCTCATGCAACTAAACTGCATTCCCAATGCCTTACTGGAAATATATTTTTATCCCAAACAAAATACACTATATGAGAAAGAATGAATGAGAACTGTTTTATTTTACTCACCAAAGTATTGGGCCACACTTCTTAATCTTTGAAGCCGTCCACAAACACTTGTGAAAGTATGGGTGATTATAAAGAGCTCGCTGAATGTGAGTGTGGTGCTGTGATATGATGCCAGGGTTGCAACAGGCCAGTTTGTGAAATTTCTCCCCTCCAAGATATTCCACAGTGGAAGCTTTTACGAACTTTAGCGATCCCACATGGCATGGTCTGCCATGTGGGATCGCTGAGTGCTGAGGTTCATGGTGCCTATAAGTAACCAACAGTCTGCTAACTCAATAACTGCAGAGTTCCAAACCTTCTCTGGCTTTAACATCAGCACAGAAACTGCTCCATGGGTTTGCATGGCTGTGCAGAAGGGCTGAGCGATATGGACCAAAAGTAATATCTCGATATATTTTAGCTGAATGGCGATATACGATATATATATCGATATTTTTCTTCCCAAAGGTATAAACAAAAAGCACTTCAGAGTCAAAGCTGCATGTCCCAAATGTCACACAGACATTTTTATTAACGTTCAGCTGTAGATGTACATGAGAAACTGCTCAAAAATCAACTATTGAAATATTTAAATAATAATGCTCCTCAAATAAATGAATGCTTTTTTTCCTCTATAAAAAGACTCACAGCTGTGCTATTAAAATGTAAACAGAAAAGATACAGAGCAAAAATAGCTCTGTAAGAAATAGCGAGGCGGGGCAGAGTGAAGCTGTGCAGAGACAAACTGGGAGAAGAGAAAGGTGAACTAGCGGAGCTACATTGTAACACGACCTAGACTATATCGATATAAACGATATTGTCTCATTTTATATCGCGTATGAAAATACATCGATATTTTTAAAAAATCGATATATCGCCCAGCCCTACTGTGCAGATGAAGTGTGGACATTTGTCCATATAGTGTGTCTTACAATTTGAAAAAGCCACAAAGGCCACATCATAAGGTACTCCATTAAGCTTTATCCAGGGAACTAGAGTCAGTAGGGGAGCAAGAAGATAAATAACAAACATAGATAACACAATCTGTAACAGAATATGACATAATATCTGTAATTGAGAATGCAGTTTACTTGCATAGGGACGTATCTATAGGAGACTGGACCCCTGCTGACAGGCAGAGCTGCTCCATGCAGTGAAGATGGCTGACTGTAGATGTCACAAAGCAGCACGCTGCTTCTCAACTTTCTTTTTTTAATTTTTTAATTTATTTTTATTTAATTATTTTTGTCATGTAACTAAACTGCTTCCATCACTCTTTTGTGTACAAATGAATTCAACATTATGAATGGTTTTCAGGAGTGTTAATAAAATATGGGGATGTCGTGTCTGATATTCCCCATCCCCATATTTGTGATTATCATGTTTTGGCACCCTTATTGGCGGTCGTCCTTTAATCCTGCCTTTGAGTTCGGACATTTGCTAAGGTATAAAAACCCTTTTGATTTCCAGACTGGTCTGAAAGATGTTATTGTTTTGTTTAGATTGTCCACAAATATTGGACCTGAACAATAAAGTGACCACAAATCCAACAATAACTACAGATTCACTGATCTCATGCACAATAAGTAAACTTCACTTAAAAACACAGACAGGAGGAAACATGAGCATAGGTTCAGGAAACATGAAGTCAATGAAGTGCCTAAAAACCTGCCTTCTATCTGAAGGCCACCAGATGGCGATAGCTGCGGCTGCAAAGAGATTTTGGTTGTGTAGACGTCTACGGGAAAGCGCCTTTCCAACCTGACCTCTGTGAACACTTCCCTGCTGTATTTATGGGCTCAGTCACTCATTTTGGGTCATACTCAATAAAAGATTAAGTCTGTTTTGTAAATCTTGGTCATACCATGTGTGTCTGAAACTGCACACTCATTGGGTAACAAGTTATTTGCCACTGAGTATGTGGTTTCACAGTCAGACCCCTCCTCGTCACAGTCGGTTTTTTGCAACCAATGGGGGAAATATTGATCTCCAAATCAGTGGGTGACGTCCATTTCATACTGTCTCTGCTTAAAAAAAATACAAATTTCAAAGTTCTAAAGTTTGCCTTTATGAGGTCGTACAGGATAGTTATTGCATGTTTTTGTCATCTTTTGGTTTCTGTTTGTTCTAGGATCTGTAGCCTATAATATAAAGCACCTCGAGGCGACAGTTGTGAATAAGTGCTATATAAATAAAATGGAATTGAACTGAGAATCTATATGGCCTTGTAATAGATGTAATAAAAAAGCTTTTAATAATATAAACTTTTAGTTAGTTGGTTAAATCAGATTCTGCAGCTGCCTCCCATCATATACTGATCAGGCAGCTTCTCAGCCTGCAAAAGTGGGTCACTGCTCGACTGGCTGAAAACAAATAACTTCAGACAGCGTAACAGGAGAAACTGTGCAGTTGCAAATTCAATAGTACAAATGAAGTCGTTTTGTCTCCATATTGAATTTACAGTTGTGTCTTTATGGGTCTTCTGAGAAGGATCAGAGTAAAGGAAACAAAACCTTTACAATAAACAGCGATAATCCACTGTGACCACCGGCTGCATTTATGAGATAGATCAAAACTTCTCTTCCATGGTTCAAACCATCGCACTTCTGTCTGCAAGAAACTTAGTAGCCAAGATTCTAAACTCCAGACTGGCCGTCAAATCAAGGGGTAATGCCATGATGGCTTTTTAATATGGATTATGGTGTGTTTCAGACAATAGTCACTATCATATATTAATGGTAAATGCACCAGTTCTTATAGAACACTTTTCTACTTCCAGCCTTCAAAGTGTTTTCTATCACAGGCCTCATTCACTCATACGAGCACTTCTTTCTACGCCTAAATGCTTTCTAACATTCTTGCCCAAGGACACTTCAGCCTGTAGACTGGAGCAGCCAGGGATCGAACCACCAACCTTCCAGTTAGTAGGTGATCTGCTCCACCTCCTGAGCTACAACCACCCCGAATTTATTATTTCATTAAATAAGATATCAATCCGGTATTAAAAAGATAGTCATCCAAACATAACGGTGTGAAAATAATGTGAAATAATGTTGCAAGTACAGCAGTTCTTCTATTGGATAGATTTGTTCATTCCAAGTTACTGTTCTGTCATACACCTTTGCCAAAGTATGCATTTTAATGCACTTTACACAAACCAGAGTCTTCTTAACCATTCAAGTTCAACAGAGCCAGAGATTTCAGTTTTACTTTTTGTTTTCAATATAATTGCTGATCTTCACTGATTTACACCTTGTTAAAGTTCCTTCTGGACAATCTGGACAGAAACAATAGTGTGCAGAAGGTCTGGAAATGTTTTTATCCATCATGCACAGAGGAATCTGATCATGGCACACCTACTCTGCAGAACAACAAGCTCAAACATCCAGCCAGACCTACAGTATCAACAACCGCCTTTATCCACAAGAACAGACGGCAGTGTGGTCCTTATGGAGCTCTGATCTCAACATGATGCACTCAGTCTGAGATTACATGAAGAACCCCAGGAGAACAAGTTCTTCAAGATACTGCATAGCTTACTGTACCGTCCAAGTACTGTGGAGAACTGCTTACAAGTGTACTGTTTGGGCGAGCACTCACAGGAAACAGTGATCTGGGGTTTTTTGTTTTTTTTTTTACTTTGCTATCAAAGAGGAAAAGTCTTCACTGGCATCCTCACATTGCTTTTGGTACTCTTGCACAAAGTTCTATGTGATTTTATTTCTGACCATTGGTATGGTATCCTGAAGGGAACCATTTATTAAATTTCATATTCGTATTCAGTGACCCTTTATTATTCTGTAATGCTACTTTTCTACAGCGCCTTAGTGTACATGGTTGCACATATGACCTAAAGAGGTTTGTTGGCTTGGTTAATTTATCACATAACAGCCAGTATAAACTGTTGTTCAGTATTAAAGGGGGGCAGCATGTATAGTTTTTTGTATTGTTTCATTCATCTCATGATTGCTTCTTTGCTTTTGCAATGTCTGTGAGTCCTGCTCCATGCAGTGCAATAGAGTGCACAGAATTTGTTGCTTCCTATTGTGCACTGCATATTAACTTCAGGCAGGGAAAATGAATAAGGCAGTAAGTACCCTGTAATTGCATGTACCTTTAGGTAAATTTAGGTCCTGCATAATTTCTGAGTAATTCAGCCAAAAAACAAACTATGTTTCTTCAATCCCACATTGTAAGCATGCTGTACTTTTCGGGGTCCGGGTCGTATTATGTAGTGGCTTAACCTAACGAGTTCTGCTTAATTTCCGGAGCTGAGGCCATAAGTTCCCTGTTACAGGGTACTTATGGCCTCAGTCCCTGTAATTACGTCTAATTACAGGGAACTTACGGCCTTAGTCATGGGCCATATTATGAAGTGTTACTATATTTTCTTGTTTGGTGTTTGGTCAAAGTAATACAAGCAAAGTTAGCAGGGACACATAAGGGCATAAACTGACAGGTTTAAATTTGACTGCCTCCACCAACGTAAGGATGCACCCGAGTCAGCATCATCAAAACCAACTAACAACTTTACAGTGTCTGAGCGAATTAAAGAAGAAACAAGGGCTGGAGCTAATGAGATTTTATGACAGAGATAATGTGAGGAAATGTTAATAACATAAGTGACCTATCCTCCAATAACATCAGTAATATGTCTGTTGAGTAAATCTAAAAGAAAAAAAAATAGAGAAAAAGGTAAATGTTCAAGTATTGTAAGTAATGTAAAATCATAACAAAATAAAATTCATGAATGTGTTTACTAATACTCTTGGGTGTGATGAATGTATGGCGTGAGAAAGAGATTAGAAGATCAAAGGTCTCTACACTGTTTAAAGTAAAAGTTCTGTAAATAATATAGTATATAAGTTAAGTTTATATAAGTTTATAACAACGATGTCAACAACGGAAGACTCGTCTATCCAGCCTTACATGTTCGAGCCAGAGTCTGACCCAGAGCAGGAGAATGAAGAAGATGAATCGCTGCAAAAAAAGTTCACAAAATTGGTTAGCCGCAAGTCCATGGCCTTTTTTAGCTGTTCCATGACAAATACTGTGACGTAACAGACAAGAAAACGTAACAGGGAATAGAGAACACTGAACAGACTGAAAATTATGACCCAAAAACAATATAAAGATATCTACACAGCACTGGGAGAGAATACATTTAAATTTTCTGCACTCCTACACACTCAAAGGACACAAAAAATGTATTTAAGGGCTAAAAAAGTGGATTTTGCATGATATGTCCCCTTTAATATCATCTCTAAACTGTGCATCCATGTGTAATTTTTGTAGAAAGTGTGACAATGTCACCAGTGAATATAAGCAAGCCTTTGCGGGGCACAGTAAAGCTACTTTTGACTCCTCTCTGATTAACAGGGGGTCATCTTGCACAAGGTGCCATCAACAGCATCGGACACTTACAAAGTGGCTCTACAAAGACTGATTTAAACACTCTACAAAGTATTTAAATCAGGCGGTAGGCATATGACAAAGTCTACAATCAAGAGACGCATTCATGAACACATCTAAAAAAGAAAAGCCTGCCTAGTTCTGAAAAAAAACGATTAGACACATTAAAGCAATACCAATGTTGTTTCATCTGTCCAGAATGATATGGTAAATGGACTAGTTCTTATATAGCGCTTTTCTACTCTGTCTGAGCACTCAAAGCGCTTACACAACCTGTTTACATTTACCCCATCCACACAAGCACTTCCATGAATAACTAAGCTAAGTGCTTTTATTATCTAACATTCACACTCCAACGCTTGTGTCGGAGAGCAACTTGGGGTTAGGTATCTTGCCTGGCTACTCCAGGCATGCAGCCTGGAGTAGCCAGGAATCAAACCGCCGACCTTGTGATCAGTGGGTGACCTGCTCTACCTCCTGAGCTACAGCCCCCCCAAATGATGGTAAGAGAAAGCTATGGTGAAAGAAGTATACCACATCATCTGTCAAACATGGTCGAGGGAATGTTTTGGCACAGACATCTATGGCTGCCAATGGACGGCACCTCACACTGAAAATGGATAATGACCCAAAGCATACTGGTTTATTTGAAGAGTTTCAGTCAGGTTTCAGAATTGATCACAGCACAGAAACAGCATTAGTGAAGGTTACAAATGA
>JAVDPK010002463.1:415719-426224 GCA_034780415.1 Cichlasoma orientale
AATCCGATTAGTCGACTAATCGTTTCAATAATCGATGACTAATCGACTATCAAAATAGTCATTAGTTGCAGCCCTAGCTGACACCACCTCTGCTGACAGCAACAAGCGAGAGCTGACTAAAACATCTTAACTGGAAGGCAGAAGGGGTGCAGATAATAGAAGCAACTGAGTGCAAACTGAAATCTAAAATACTGATTTGTCTACATTATGGGATACTTCAGGCTTACATGATCACAAACATGATTTTATTTTTGTTTTCCTTCTCCGCAGAACTCGAGGAGAACACCACTGTGGGACATCCTCGATGAGCGGGAAAGCACCGACTCCTTCGATAACGAGGACGAGGAGATGGTGACATTTGAGCTGAGCGACATGCTGCTCATGCTGCTCGCTGCAGGAACCGACGACGAGGTGACGGATTCAGAGGACGAGTGGGACTTGTTTCATGAGGAGCTGGACGATTTCTATGAGATTTACCTATAGCAGCCCCACCCACCGATGCCCTACACCCACCCTTTGTCCTCACCTCCCTATGTATACTAGACACTAGAATGGACTGTCTTGTGCGAGTGATGGACAGTAGCTTTCCCTCCACCTCCTGTATTGTGGCAGTGCCTTTAAGCAGGCCATTAATAAATGAACTTATTAAATATTTAAAAAAATACCAACAAGTCGGTGTGCTTGTGCTAAACATTTTCTAGACATTTATCCTCGTGAGTCTTTCTTGTGCGGTTCATGTTAAAAGGAAATGATAAACTCGGTATAAGATTTAACAAAGATTATAACTTTCTTCAGATAATAAAAATTGTGAAGTTTATTTGTGGGTGAGGGTTTGACTTATCATCTACCCAGGTCTTTGTACATACTCCTGACACTTTAAGGATACACTCAGACTTACTCGGCACCATTTACTGTAATTGTGATGGGCATGTTGTAAGATTTTACAGATAGTTTTTGAGGGTCAGAACTTATTGTTTTGTTTATTAAAGCTGATGACAGCATATATATTGTGCTGATGTTTAATAAATTGACCGTTTAAAAACCTTCGTCTTACACTGCAAAATATTTACTGTGTCCTTACAATTCTGAGCCTTTGAAGGCTGAAGCTGCAGTCGCTGTATGAAATCCACATAATGAAACTGAAGCTGCACTGATGCAGGAGCAGCTCCAGAAACAGGTGGAAGGCACGTGAGTTACGGGGGAGGGGTGTGCATGAGACTTCAGGTTGGTCAGAAAATCTGCTCTCCGTGGCATTTCTGAGCACAGAGGGCTGTGCAGTGCGCCCACTGGTGGCTGAAGGCTATGCTGCAGCCTACTACTGAATACTCCTGAGCAGAATGAAGTCCCAATCATGAGTTTAGGCCCCCAGTGGACAGGTGTGAGCTGCTTGGTAACTGAAGCATCTGCTAACCCTGTGCAACCTGTGTGAGTTGGCTGTGGGTGATCACCTGTATTTGGGCATCATAATCAAATTGGCACCAGCTGAAACCACAATATCGGTCAAATAGACAACGTAAAGATGGAAAATTCCCATCCTCAAACCCCACATCCAGGCACTCGAGGTACCACAGGGCACGGCCTCCTCAGAACCAGCTTGAGCTCAGGAGGATTTCAGTGCGCCTCGATGCTGAGATATTGACCCACACACTCCTGACAGCTGGTGCTGACTTGTTGAATGCCGTTGGAATGCAAATGTTGATACTGAAATGAGTGTTTTCAATGTTCCACAGCCATCCATGAACTTGGCATTAAAGTTTATCGACCTCTGTGCTGCGTGGAGTCCAGATCTTTTTACTGAACCTGTCGGGTTTACTGAAATCATGATGAAGCAGCTCACTTTGTTTAGACTGATCAGTAGCTTTGTTTTTTTTTTTCAAAGAAGAAAAGATTTATCAACTCTTTGGTTGATAAATGTGGCTTTATCATTTTATTCAACAAAAACGTAAAATTCCCTTGTAGAGGAAAGCACAGCGCTGTGCAGCACAAGCTCATATTGGTGCAGAAAAACTTTGTATGTGGAGAATTCAGCAGCCTCTGCTACTGATTTCCTGAAACCACTGAGCAGTCTTCCTTATACAATTCCTTATAAGATATATATATATATATATACATATATCTTGCCACACTCAAAGGGATGCACAAACATTTTCTTCTCATGAAAGTTTTTGTACCTCAGCAGTAAAAAGAGGCTGTGACAGCACCGTCGCCCAGTCAGGAAGCGCCTGATGTGAAATGCTAGATTTGAAGCTGTGACTTAAAATGTAGGTGTTTATCTTTTCCATGTGAATGATCAGTTTTATATTTTTTATTAAATAATGAAAATGACAGCAGGGATATGTAGACATGTATATAGCTGAAGTACTTAAAAAACAAAAGTAACCAGCTGCTGGTTCCAGAATATTTGAATCCTTCACTGAGGGTTTTTCCCCATTTGGAATTTTGGAACAACAATATTAGTGAGCACAATACTCCAGGGTTATGTTGCTGCTGACTCATGAGGGTAAAAAAAATTAGGATTTTGAATGCGTGTCTACAATCCACACCCACTTTGCTTACTGTGATGCATAAAACTGAAATCCTCACTTTACTGAATAATTGGGCCTTAAAATAGAGAGTTGCAGTGCACTTCCCCTTGTCGGCTGGTATGTGGTGATGCTTTGGTCTCCAGGCGATGATGACCTTCTTTTCTGGAATTGTGAGGTTGAAATATTGTTGATTCAGGTTGTGTGAGTTTATTAAACCTTAATGCTGTTTTTGTGGATGTGATGAGATCCACTATGGGCAGCTGATGGAGATATGGCAAACTTGAGCCTTGTGGCTAGCATATCCTGTCCTGGTTTAGTGAGGAGCCTATCTGATGGGTTCTTCACATTATTAGTCAGCTGTTAACTCTGTGGGACACGAGTGTCTCTGTTTGGGCCCCAACACACTCTGCAGACACGTTGAGCCTTTCACCGCTTTCTTTATTTTCTCGTGCCGTTTACACTTTCCACTTTTTCCCAAGCATGCAGGCACCTTCACCAGCTCAGCTCTGCCACCTCCTCAGGCAGCTGCACGACACCCGTCCTCCCCTGACGCCCCTCCCTGAACCTGCTGCCCCAAACCACAGCCCACCGCCACACTTTGGAACGCTGAACTATACAACAGGTATGAAATATCTGTTTTGCTCATAAAGACATGCAACCAAAATGTAACCAAATTGTACTCAATTTAATTCAATTCAATAAAATATTATTTATATAGTGAAAACAGCTGCTTCAAGGTGACTTACCTACATTTACCTAAATTTACTGAAACATTTGCAGATGCTACCAAATAATGAAAAATGGTCTTTCTGATGTGCAGTAGTAACAAAATGTTGTGGAGTTTCACACTGTGTCCACTATCACTCAGGAGCTGAGCCGAATCCACTGAAAAAATCTGATTTTAAATGTTTTTATTAGTGCCATTAAAACAGGTAATGATGTAAATAATAAGTATAAAATAAATATATAATGAAACCAAAGAACAACAGTTTCAGTTAGCAAATTAGACTCACCTGTGATGAAGGCTTATGAGGAAGAGGAGGCGCCCAGCCAGTCATGCCTGGAACACAACTTAATGTTTAAGACACTGACACGTTCATTGTGTCTGTGCCTGAAAAGACAAGTTTAGAAAGACAGCAAGTCTGCAGCCATCACCTCCCAACCAGAATGAGTGACTACAATGATAAGAAAGTACTGAGTGTAACGAACTGAATCAGGTTCAGTGTGACAGCGAGTTTTTTCATTTGAGCTCATGATAAGAAGTTTGAAACGTGAAATGTAACATTAAACAGATAACGGTTTGTGTTGTAATGCATGCTCAGGAACAGATGACGGTGCAGCTGCATGTACATGCATGCAGCATTCTTCACACAAAGATCAACAGATGCAGTTGCACCACACTGCAGGGAGAAAACTCTCAGTTTAACCTCAAATCTTCCATCACAATTCAAAATAAGGAGTGAACATTAAAGCAACCTGTTATTACCTGATTGTTCTGTGTGGGAAACGATCATCACCTTTAGGAAAGGACTCCTTTTATTTATTTATGTATTTATGTTCAGTTTTGTTCTTACATGCTTCCAGCTGACAGTGTAAGCCTGATGTCACGGAGAGGGGAATGGACTGCAAAGGTTTATCTGACAGTAAATAACAGAGAAGATGAAAGACCAAAAGTAAAAATAATCACAAAAACTTTCAGACAGTAGAAGTAAATTACCTTCATGATCACATTTACAGCTGCAGGTATGAAAAGGTGTGAGAAATACATGAAAATAGCTCCAAAAGCACATCAAGCATGAGATCCATTCCACGAGTCCACGCCTTTCTTTGCGCATGGCTGTTTCTCTCCACCTTTAAGAGCAGCTGGAAGGAAGAAAACGGGAGAAAGGGAGGCGACAGCACGAATACAATGGTCTCTGAAACTGGAAACGACAATCCGAAGGCCGATTATCTCCGATCAGAAGCGAGCGATTGCCCCAGCTCCCCCGTCTCCTCTTCCTCTGACGACGGGCAGCTGAGCAGAAGGCGCGACACCCAGACCACCAGCGGCAGCATCATCCCGGAGGACAGCGGCAGCATCCAGCCCCTGGTCTCCTCATCCGCAGCCGCCGCCAGCATCATGACATCAGGGGAGTTCATGCAGACCGCTCCCCTACTGGCGCACAAATCCAAGAGGAGCATGCTGTACAAGGCGCTATGCTTCCTCCTCCTCATCTTCCAGGGCGGCATTCTGGATTTCTACCTCATCATCTTCACTGACCTGTACTGGTGCTCGTGGATAGCCACGGACCTCGTTGTGATTTCGGGCTGGGGGATTTTCTTCATGAAGAACGCGCGGAGTAAGCGGGAGCGGGCCTGCGGCTTCCACCAGAAAAGCTCCATTTTCGGCTGCAACCTCGGGGAGTTCACGTACGCCTACCTGGCATGGCTCATCTATGTCATCGCCTGCACCCCTAAGGTAGTACTCATCCTGGAGACCTCCATCCTGGACCTGATCACATTAAAGGTCCCGTTCGGAGTGACCGGCTTCAAAATCATCATGCTGCTGTCCGCGCCGCTGCTCTTCTGCCTCATCAACTCCATCATTGAGGACCTAAACGGATCGACGCGGCACCACTCCCAGAACTGCTTCATGAGCACCTGCCTGGACCTGCTGGACAGCTTCACGCTGGTGGAGATGCTGCTGAGGAACGAGATCCCCACACTGTACCTGAAGTACACCGTCATCTCGGTGTACTTTGTGGCCCTTGCCGTGCCGGTGGTCTGGCTGTACGAGCTCACAGCGTCGGAGCTGCGCTGCAGGTGGCTGTGGGCCCGCTTCTCCACGGGCCTGGTGGTTAACGCGCCCCTGCTGGTGGTCAGGTGCTTCCAGGTCTACGTCTACAAGATGCCGGTGTCGGTGTTCATGTTCAAAAACATCTTCTTCTTGGTGTGTAAGTCGCTGGAGCTGCTGGAGCAGTGTGTGGCGTTCCGGGGAGTCCGCAGGCTGGCTGGCGGTAGCAACCCGGCCCAGTTCTCCCACTGCGTGTCCGAGAACGACATGTGTCCGCACGGGTATGTCAACACGCTGGCTGTGACTCAGTCCTAGATCCGTGGCGTCCGTCTCTGCGTGTGAGGAAAGATGTCCTGCAGCCTTCCAGACATAGCAGGAAACTGGAAAATCCCAAAGCCAGCCTCTGCCTCAGGATGGCGGCTTTTGGACCCACAAACCAGCACGAAAAGCTGACCTATCAGGTATTTAGGCAACGAGGGTGGGAGACAAACGGAGAGGGCATGCAGGTTAAGCTGCTGAGAAACAGACATCAAGAGAAAAGCTCAAACTAATCAGGCTGCAAGCACTGCTCACATTTCTGCCTGTCCCGGACATGTGCTGCAATACCGGCATTTAAAAACGCACATCAGCTAAAAGCGAAATAAAGGCGCGTGAAGAGACGCGCTGCACGGTGTCCCGCAGCTTTAATCCCCACAGCACACACGGGGCAGCTGCCAGTCATTGATCTCTGCGTCCTCTCAGCAGCAGCAGGGCCATCATTTGTGGGAAGAGATGAAAATGTTTAAACTCAAAAACCTTTTCAGAGAATAGGTCCCGGTCTGCCTTAGTCCATCCCTGAGCCTCACTCTGTCCCCTTTCTGTTTACTTCCACACTGTCCTGTGTAATAAAGGCTAATAACAGCACCAAGGCGGCGTTATTACCTTTAATAACCATAAATAATCTGTTTGCCTGAGCTAAAAAAATCCCAGAGCAGGTCCCGAAAGTCTGTCACTTCTGTGTATGAACACTTTGCAAATTAGTATTTCAGCAGTTTAAAAAGCTGCCATGGAGCAGCTCCAGGGTCCAGTTATCTCATGTGGACCGCGAGCTCAAACTGAACTTGGGCCCATTAGTTGCAGCTCCGCATCCAGTCTGTGCCAGACTATCAGAAACGCTTCACAGGAACCACGTTTGGACCCTGGTTAGTGATGCAGACTTCCAAACAACTTTGTGATTAAATAAATCAAATAATTCCTCGTGTACAGTTCTGTCAAAAAGTGTTTTTTTACATATTTAATATACTCGAGTAAACACAAAATGCTGTTTTTAAAATATGATTACATTAATTAAAGGAAAAGCTATCCAAACCTACCTGCCCCAGGTGAAACGCAAGTCTCTCACATCGCTGTGGAGGAATTTCTGGCTCATTCTTTGCAGAATGGTTTGAATTCAGCCACAGTGGGAGTTTTTTCCCATCATGCCTGCTTCAGGTCACGCATCTCACTTGGCTTTAAATCTGGACTTTGAGTCGAACTCTCCAAACCCTCCTTTTGTCTTTGAGCCATTCAGAGGTGGAGCTGCAGGTGTGTTTGAGCTTCAGGCCACGAACATCAGTTTGCTGGCTGACATTCAGGGTTTTCTGGTAGAGAGCACAATTCGTGCTTCCAGCAAGTTGTTCAGTCCCTGAAGCAGCACAGCAGCCCCAGACACCACCACCACCACCTGCCTGATGGTGTGAGGTTCTTTTTAGGAGATGCCGGGCTCGTTTTATTCCAGATCAGCTTTTGTCTCGTCAGTCCACAGACTGTTTGTCGGGGAGCATCCAGATGTTTCCTGGCAGATGTGAGCTGAGTCTTTGTGTTCTGATTGGTCGGCAGGGCCAGGTAGGTCCGGAAAGCTTTTTTCTCAATAAATGAAACGATCATTTAAAAACTCTGAAATATGTAAATGTGACAAACATTCAAAAAATAAAAACCAGGAAGGGGGCAGATACGTTTTCACAGCACTGCACACGAGGCCTGGCTCTTAAAGGGACGTGGAGCCCTTTGTACCACAGATATTAGCAGTTGTGTTTGATCAATAACCATAATGACGGTATGGCTAAAATAATTTTCAGAACAGTGTGTGCTCCCGTTTATGTCACAGTGTTGGAATGATGTCAGGCCTGTGATGGCTGAGCCGGGTAAACGTGATGAGCTTTCTGTGTTTGGGGCAGACGGCATTCAGCATAAGAGGCGAATGGATTTTCCAGTTTCTGGACATGTCTGGTATCATCAGTACCAGCCTTCTTCAGACCAGTCTACAGGTGCTACAGTCAGACCAACACCTGCAATAGCTCCCACAAACAGAGACCTGACGATGAACTTTTGGACCTCGTTGAGTCGCTGCGTCTGTTCGGTTCAGTGAGTTCACCGCCCGCTTTTAAATGGAATACAGAGAGACAGCAGCTGGACTGTGAGTAACGCTGAGACTCAAAGTGCAATTTGAAGACTCCTGATTTGACCTGTAACACCGGGCTCTGCTCCAGCTGATGTACATTTGTGTTTTCTATTGATGGCAGTGATGTCTGCTGGTCTGTAATGGTACTGAACGTAGAGTAGACGTGTGTGTGTGAGTTAATCCATGCTTACAAACCCAGCAGTGCCACGACAAACACGTTTTCTACAGTCCTTCTTTAACTGGACCGCGGGCCACCGGCACCTTCTGTCAGTATGAGCGGCTGTGATGCTGTTTCATTCCTTCTGTCACATTTTGGATTGCGAGTCCTAAAAGATCACTCTGAGTTACCTTTCAAAGACTGTTGTTCTCTCGGTCACACAAACAAACAAACAAACCTTTTGTGATCAAAGGCTCACATGATGATTTGTGCTTCGCTGAAGGTTGTAAAGGCTCAGCAGACTCTGAAAAATCCCGTTTTTTCAGCACAGCTGTGACACTCTGTGGATACTGTGTTACTTTCTAATAGTTTATCCACAGAGTCAAATTAAAGGGGGAAACTGCTAAATGAAAAAGAAAACATTTTCAGTAAGTAGCAGTAATCACATTAATTCACACTGATATTTGTGGCTGATTTTAGCTTCAGAGGACCGTTTAACTTTTCTCCCTCTCATCAAACTGGGCTTCGCAGACAGCATTTTACAGTGAAGACCCACTGAATGTTGTGCAAACCATTTCCCAGTGTATTCTCTATGGGATGTAAGTGCCTCTCAATGCATTGCAAAATAGCAAGTGATGTCGAAGAACCATAATGCAATGGTGGGAGAAGTTTAGCCTTCAGCTTTCTGTGTGAGGAGGATGATATTGTTACAATTTTAGCTCTTTTTTATTATTTCCTGCCTGCAAGATTACAGAAAGCATCAAAAAGTGCTTTACACCACGTTAGAGGCCATAACCTGGTACCGGATCCACAGAGGTGGCAGAAGCTGTAAAACAGTCGAATAATTAAAATATTAGAACCTTGAATAAATGAAAAATGACACAAACACGTCCCATCCCACAGCTCGTGTTGAAAATTCCTGTTTTTCAGAGTGTATGTACACGTTTACATATCGCTGAGCTCAGCTGGGAGACGCTCGTCATCCAGGTGCTGCTGGGAACAATACAAGTTTATATCAACACACTTTGATATCAGTGCAGTATTTACAGCACCGTGACTGCTGATGGACTTTATAGCTTTGGTTTAACAGTTGCTGTGTCACTGTCCTCCTCGATGAGCTCCTCCACAAGCTTGTTGTTATGTATTTTACAAACATGGCTGGTCAAAGTATATACTATGTAACTGAAGATGATATATAGTGATGGCATTGTGCAATACCTGAGTGTGAGTAGTCTGAACTTATTTTAGTGCCTATTGCTTTGGAGATGAGTGAACTCATCGTTTGTCCAGATGAAGTTGATGATACTGAGTATATGTGTGTGGCTCTGTTTGCCTCTCTGCGAGCAGCTGATGTGTGCAGAGAGGCTGTGCCTTGTGTGCAGCAGCGATGGAGGCCTGAGAGGTCAGGACCAACCACAAGGATAAATAAACACCACAGAGGACCATCACAGCATTTTAGCCTGTTTGTTCTCCACATCATGCCCACTTTACAGGCAGCCAACAGTTTCCCCCCTAATTTCAATATACATTTGAAAATAATCGTAGACTTTTGTCGAGTAATGCTTGTTTCTAATGCACGTTTAAGTGTAGATTGATTTTTTGCAGTGTTCATACATGACCGGTAGTATGTTTACTGTACTTTAGGTCTCTATCTTCACTGAAAGCATACAGACATTGTAAGCTGTAGCTTTATCCAACTTTGATTAAGAAAAACCCTCATTTCTTTGAGCAGAACAATACATACGTAATATACATAATATACATAATATACATGAAAAGCAACAAAAAGTAATGGTACTTCCGGTTTGGTGTTACCTCACCACCATCCAACTCCTTTAGGACACCATCACTCCTAAAGGTGGAGTTGCCATGGAGACTGGGTAATTATATGGCTGTCACAACATGACGTTGTGCTCACTGAACATGTGAAACAGTTTAATTTTCATGCTGTACAGACCTGTGCGAGGAAATCAATCTCAAAGCATGAACTTTGCTTAAAAGATGGTTATTATTGATGCACACTTTAAAATGTGTTAAATATGCAAAACTGAGTGATTTGACAGACACGTTACACATTATTGGATTCAGTCTTCACAGTCGTCTCACTGAAGTGATGCAGGTAATCCTGGCCTTGGGCCAGTTCTGCGTCAGCATTGACCCAGTGCTTTAAAGTGAAACTAGTTTAATGTTCTCGCAGGAACCTTTAAAAGCAGTTCTCTATCATATCAATCTCTCCACCCTACGTATTCCATATGTATGAGGATTGTTTCTATGTCTAAGTGCTTTCTATCTAACATTCACACACATTCACACTCCAATGAACACATCAGAGAGCAACTTGGGGTTCAGTATCTTGCCCAAGCATGCAGACTGAAGCACCCAGGGATCAAACCACCAACGTTCCGATTACCAGATGACCTGCTCCACCTGGTTCTCTTTGAGGTCATCCTTGGGAGCTCCCTGCTCGATGGGACCTCCCGTCACAGGGACCCTTCTCCATCCCTTACCCCAGTTACTCCAGCTCTGGGCCTGGCCCCTGACAGGGCCCAAGTACTAGCCATGGGGTTGCTCCATCCACCAGAGCAGCCTATTTATATCATTGGGGGAGTGGTCCTAGTATGGTGCACCTGC